>PVKE010045470.1:0-12601 GCA_004027555.1 Craseonycteris thonglongyai | reverse complement strand
CTATTTTTTTATTCTTGTTCAATAATTAATATCCTTAGAAATAGCTGGTGCCCGCCGCCCTACCAATATTTTAGAATGCGCCCTAGGGTATAAAAAGGTTGGGAACCCCTGCTATAGAGTATCAACATTTCACAGGAATTCCAATTCATAGTATCAGAAAAGTACTCTCTAAATTTTCTTTCACATTCAGAAGAAGCACAAAGGTATCTTTCTTCAAATCTGTGGACTGCATTAATAACATACATGTGAATTTGTATTCCATATCATAGAGTCATTTGTAATCAGATAGCCTATAATGCATGGAATAAATGTTCAAGTAAATTTATTTAGATAATTAAATCTTCTAACTTTTGTTACCTTTTCACTCTCTCTCACAGGTAGGTAGCTCACACCCACATACTATGTATATTCAGTTGAGAAGAAATTGACTATATTGGGGGAATAAAATCATCAATAATATATTAATCTGATTTAAAAAATATTCCTTAAGCTTTTGAAAACTCTTCTGTCATTTAGCTTTTGAGTTGCGTGATTATTTAATATTTTCTAGAAGACAATTAACATGTTCCCAATATTTTTCTATAAAAATAGGAAATTATGGAAATGAACTAAGATGCTCATTTTAATTTTCTAATACACATAAACCAATATCCTGTATTATAATTACGTTAATGCATTTACTCACAGCTGTAAATTATGTATGTTCTACTGAAAAAACAAAGTAAATATTTTTATTTTCTAAGTATTTGGAGAAAAGTATATTATAAACATGGGGAACTATATCTGCATGATTAATTTTAGTAATTATTTAGTACATATTATAAAATGACTAGACACTTGTCATCATTATTATGTTTTTTAAAATAAATAAGCTAGGAATGACTTTAGAAAAAAGCTAATTATTATAGTCTCACATTATAATTAAAAAACAGAGGCCAGTGTTGGTAAAATTTAAAGCCTAATTTCTCATAAAAGTAGATGCAGGCTTTATATGCCTAGGCATTATTGATTTCTTTCTAACAATTACTCTTAAAATTCAACCATATGTAGAATTGTATACCTGGAATGTATGTAATTTTTACTAACCAATGTCACCTTAATAAATTTAACAATAAAAAAAATCCAACCGTATGTAAATTCATTATACAGTATCACATTATGTTTGCATTTAAAACAATTTCAAGTTGCTTCTCAAAGTAACAATACGGATCATGTACATGAGATATTTTTATTTTTACATTATTTCAATTCTAGATATTAAAAAATATTGTAAAGATAGTACAGAGTTTCTATATACCCTTCACCCAGTCCCCCCTAATGTCAATGTTTTGTATTACCATAAGCATCTGTTAAAACTGGTAACACATCAGAGTACATTATCATAAACTAAACTTTATATTTTATTTGGATATTACCAGTTTTCCAGTTATGCCAGGATCCAGTCTAGAATATCACATTTCCTTATTTTTTGTAATCTTGACATTTTTGAGGATTACTGGTCAGCTATTTTACCATGTCCTCAATTTTACCTCTAATCTTTTAAAAAGACTGGACTGGGGTTACAAATTTTAGGGAATATTACAGTGGTGAAGTACCCTTCTAAACGTATCATTTTCTAAGAGCATACACACAATCAACTTGATTTATCACTGGTGATACATTGATAACTTGGTTAAGATAGCTTCACACTAAAGTTACTTTTGTTTTTTCCATACTATTATTGGAAATATGTCACTAAGTGCTGCTCTATCTCCTGGAGAGAAGAGCCAATAAGAAATTATTTAATATTTTATTTATTTATTTATGTAATTATTTATCATGTTCTTGTGAATTTAATTATATTTATTTTATACTTTGAGCTATTAATCCAAATAAATTTTATTTATTTTGCTATTCAAATTGTTTCAGTTTTGGCCACCAAGAACTCTTCCAAGTTGGCTATTGTGTATCTTTGGTGTGCCTCAACCATTTTGTTTTTTAATACTTTCTTGCTCTCTGATACTGCCAAAGTGTCATTCTATACATTCTTTGTTTTAGGTATAGATTCACACATTTTCATGAATGAGCTCTGTTTCCCTTTATTGGAGAATGGTACATAGAAATCAAAATCAGTAGTCTGGGTGTGCTCATTGTTATTGATATGTCACAGCTTCTAGCTCTTCCAAGGGCAGAGAGTTAGTAAAATATATATGTGTATATACATCTGTATGTGGTATGTGTATGTGTACACACATACACATATATGCATATATTTTTTCTCATGTTTATACATATGTGTACTCATGTACATCTATAATTATTTCTATATCTGTATGTCTAGCTCTATATTTAACTAAGTATTAGTTCATACTGATGCTTTCAACTCTAGTTCATTGTCACACATTTCTTTCTAACTTCCCTGGATATTTGTAACTTCTAAGGTGGCTATTGTTCTTCTTGGCTTGGGACTGAGAATTATTTAGTACATGGGATTTTCAGTATTAATAACATGACAATTCCAGGCAAGCTAGAATGATTGTTCACTCTCCCTCTTAAATATTGAGAAATCTGGTTCTCCCATCTAAAATTATTCCTGTTATACACAGCAGAGTGGTGCAGCAGAAGCATACTGGGCCCATAAAATTATTCCTGTTTAAGATATTTGTTCAAAATACAAGATGAACCAATGTATTTTAATGTAACACAGTGCAAAATATTTGCTGAAATGTTTTTAGATTCCACAATACAACCAAACTTTAAGAAACTACTCCTTATCAAATTTTGGTATAGTAACAATAAATATTCACACATCTCTGAAAGGGTTAGCAAAATACTCTTATCTATTCCAGCTAAGTATCAAAGTTAAATTTTCTCACATACTTCCACAAAAACACCATATCACAACACACTGAAGGTAGAAGTAGTAAAATCTTATGTGTCAGCTATTGAGGCAGATGCAAATCTAGCTACCATCTATTAGCAGTATTTTTGAGAATTGAAACAATGCCCCATTTCTCACTACAATTTTTGGCTCATTTTGAAAAAAGTCATTACATTTTGGGATGCTGAGATAACTCAGCAGGTGAGTGCTTGCCTCTCAATTACAAGATCCCTGGTTTGATTCCCAGCCCTGGCCTGTGAAACGATATATGCTGAACTGTAGCATAACCACTGAGATGGCTTGGTGGTGAAAGTTCTCGCCTTCCATGTGGGAGGCCCTGGGTTCAGCTTTCTAGCTTACACGGCCCCACATCCACCTGTGTAGAATGAAACCATGTCACAACTAATGATTTGGAACTATTGAGCCTGCTGTGGGCCCTCCCCATTTCTCCCTTTCTCTCTCTCACACACACTTTCTCTCAGAAATAAAAATTAAAAAAAACGTTTTTAAAGTTGTTACTTTTCTACATATTTGTTATTTATGTTATTATTTATTGCAACTATTATTAATCAAAACAAATTATAAACCAATTATTTGAATTTTTAATTGGTAAATATTGATAAACATTATTTATATAATCTAAAATTCTTGGGATCCTTAATACTTTTATTTGTTTGTTTTTTATTGTTTTTGACAGAGAGAGAGGCAGAGAGAGAGAGATACAGAGACAGAGAGACAACTGAACTGGGGGCACTCCTCAGTTCAGCACATGGGTCCGCACGGGCCGGGGCCGGGATTTGGTCTCCGGTGCTACAAAGTGAGCACTTAACCCACTGAGCCATCCTGCTCCCCCATCATTAATACATTTAAAGAGACTTTTAAGACAAAAATCTTTGAGAATATTTGCTTTAACAAATATTTGAAAGGAGTATTTTATCCATTCTGGATGCTAAAAACCAATGAGGAAGAATTTTAATAATAATAATAGTTAATAATAAAATAGTTAATAATAAGAATAGGTTTAAAGCTTGTTCCTCAGCTAAATAATAATAATAATAATAGTAATAATTCTCATTTTAATTATCTTTACTAAGCATCCTTCCTCTCACGTGAATTACACTTTATAAAAGTCAATTAACATCTTCTTACACCTAGCATGACTGAAATATCTCTCAGTCAAATCCACTTCAAACCTATGGTGGGTCAACCATTTTATTTTGACATAGTTAATGGGGGGGGGGCCTTGACATATACAAAGTATAAATATATGCATATATATGTTATTTATTTGCTGTTGTTCTTCTTGTTTTAAGTCCTCTATTATGTAGCCCTCCACAGAGTTTTAGCAAAACTTTTTCTGAGCCTCAGCATCTTAGCCAAAAAAGAAATTCCTTAGATGATGTGTTACAGAATTGTAACTTGGAATCTACATAGTTTTACTAACCAAGGTCACAACAATAAATGTAATAATAATAATAAAAACTGTAAAAAAGAAATTTCTTATTTGATATAAAAATAGATTATCTCTGCATAGTCTTACAGAACTTAACCATAACTGAAAAACAACAGATCATTACCAATTGTTGTGCTATGATTTTAAGATGCATGTTCTTGGGGACTAGATATGTCCTCAGGAAGTCTGGTTTAAAATGTTCTGTCATGTTCAAGGTATAAACCATAAATGCATATTGAAATTCTGTCATTAATATATCAAAATTATATCCATTCCTTCCTTCATTCAGAGTTTGTTACTAACAAGATTCTAGCTGTCAAGCTGAGCCTGGGTTGGCATGTCTAAAGGCTCTCAGTCCGTCTTCAAAGACTAAGGCAGTGTAAAAGGCTATGGTCAAGGTTGCTGTCCATCCAAACAGTCCCAGTAAAGTTATATTTGTGTAGGAAAGTTTATTATCTCTTGGAGCTACTTGCAGGAAAATTTTGTTAGATCTACTCTTATCTCTGGAATAGTTGGCAAAGTACTATGGAATTGTTCACCTAGAACTTACATAATTTTTACTAACCAATGTCACCCCAATAAATATAATAATAAAAAAAATGGGAAAAATATAGAATAGCTGGAAGAAATACAGAAGCCAGAAATTGCAGTGTTGTAAATGTCTTGCTTGTATTAAGCCTAAGAATTTTGAAATTTTCTTTGAAAGCATATGATTTTTTTAGGAAGGAGCTATTAACATATACGTATATTTGTTTCATTAAGGATATTGAAAAAAAACATACAAACCTGTAAACAAAATAAATACCTCTCAAGTAGGAATAATTGAATAAATTGTGGAAGTTCAGTATAATAAAATTTTCCACTGTATTTCTAAAATAAGGTAGATTTACATAAATTGACAAGTGAGTTTTAAAATGTAAGACAGGCTATAGTAAAGTAAACTACATAAAGAATAAATTAGAATATGAAATAATAATACATGCATGATGCATTTGTTTATGCATTGCAGTTAACCCTATTAGCATACATAAAAATTGGAAAATAAATACTCCAGACTAGTAAGTTTGGATTATGTTTGTGTGTTTGGGGTAATTTACTGGCTGCCAGGAGCAAGTAATAAAAATTGTTTTAATCACATTTTTTAAAGATTTATGTTACCGTTTGAAAGAAGGTTAGAGAGAGAGAGAGAGAGAGAGAGAGAGAGAGAGAGAGAGAGAGAGAAGGAGGGAGAGATCAGAACTGTCTCCACAGTTGTACATCATTAGTCGTGTGACATAGTTTCATTCCACCCTGATGGATGCAGGCCGAGCAGGACAGGAACCAAGCTGGGGGCCTCCCACATGGAAGGCAAGAGCCTAGAACCTTCACTGCCATCCCAGCAGTTTCCAATTGTGCTGTAGTTCAGCATATGGGTTTGCATAGTCAGGGCCGGGATTCAATCCATAGACCTCGTGGTTGCAAGGCAAGTGCTCAATTTATTGAGCTATCCTGGCATCCCCTGAAAAATCACATTTTTTAAAGCACATTTAGTTCGAAGCCATTTATGTTGTTGGATTACAGGTTATATTTTGCTTTTATCCATGTATATCTTATCATTTTATGATTACTATGTAATTAGGCAAAAACATATTTTCATTTTGGGAGGAAAAGTTTTTTTTCCTGGAATTTAAATCTATGAAGTGTCCTCTCATTATTCCTTTAAAATAATGTCATGGTTGTGATACATATTGTTTTTCTTTTTATTATTTTTAGAAATTATTTAATTCTGACTTCTTTTTTTTTCAGTTTAATTAAAAAATTGCTTAGTAATATGTTTTTAAATGTTCTAGAAAAATAATATTTGAGTCATGATAAAAAATGAGGTTTGTTTTACTTCTAGCTTATCAAATTATTGAATTTTGTGTAACTAAATAATATATAATATAATGAAAATGATAATAATATTCATTTATAGTCCACATAACCTTGCAAGATATTTTCTATACATTTAGGTAAAAGTTTAATCTATCTATTAAATCGGGTTCACTGATTGTTCACATTATCAACCACATATTCATTTTTTCCAAAACGTAACCTGTCTTGAACTGAGGGTGGGTTTTTTTTTGTTTTGTTTTTTTTAATTTTTATTTATTTATTTATTTTTGACAGAGAGAGAGAGAGAGAGAGAGAGAGAGAGAGAGAGAGAGAGAGAGAAAACTGAACTGGGGGAGCTCCCAGTTCAGCATATGGGTCCGCACGGGCCGGAGCAGGGATTCTATCCTCAGTCCCCGGCGCTGCAAAGTGAGCGCTTAACCCACTGAGCCATCCCGGCTTCCCCTGAGGGTGGTTTTTTAATGTTGTTTCCTGTCATTGTTAAGCTTCATCTGTTTTTACTTGCTTTATCAATATTTTTTACTTTGCTACATGGTAATAGCCACAATTTAACGGAATTGTGAATTATAGTATTGGATATTTATTTATATTTTTGTATTTTTAACCCTTTTGGGGATTGCATGATATTTTGTCTGAACCTAGTTGTCTTATTGTTTACATTTTGCCTGCTAAAATTTTGTCTATACTTTTATTTTTATCTTTTTTGTGTGACTCATTTTAAAGACGTATCTCTCCTGTACAAAATAAGGTTGGGTTTATCTGTTTTTAATACACATTATACACATCTAATCATATTCACTTGTTCTTACTTTAAGCTTTACATGTCCCATTTTGGTCTTTTATTGTTAAGCTTTTAATATGCATTTTTAATATTCATTGTGCTGGGTCTATTTATTTTCTTTCTCTATTTTAATGTTTTGTTTCATTTTTTAATGACTTCATTCTTCATGTCTCATTATTTTTGACATATTTCCTTAGGAATACTGGCTACTCTGACTAAATTGCCTTTGAGTGGATGTGCAAAAACTCTTGTCCCTAGGTTATATCTGCCTTGCTGCATTTAGGGAGTCTCTGTTGCTGTCAGAGTCGCCATTCCTAGTTGTAGATCCCTAACCAGATGACCACTCATCAGGGACGTTCCACTGAACTCCGTTCTTGTCCCTAGTCTTTCCAAAGCCCCATGTCCCTTAGTTATAATATGTTTAAGGTATAAAGTGAAACTGTTAGTGTTAGACCAATTTACCTGTCTCTTTTGTAACCTACTACCATCCAAACCTGTTTTTATTATCCCTTTGGCTTTTGCCCAGTATCTGTATTGGGAATGGAATAAACAGTGATCAATACAGGAATGTGTATGAGGCAAAAAGGGACATAAAAGGACCACAAAGTTGTGGAATCACATAAACTGAAAACTTTACCCTTTCAAAATGCAAGTGATGGCAACTCTTACAAGGTGAGAAGTTAACTGAGTAAGCAAGAAGGCACCACTGGTGGTATAGAGTATCTCGCCACAATTCCAGTGGTAGAAAAACAGCAGCTTTGCAGACTGTAATGGATGGAGTAATTGGTTGTGATTTGTGTCCCAGAAAATTGGAAAATTTGCAGCATTTGCAGAGATGGTAGTTTTGTTTTCCAAATTGTCAGGGAGAGTTGAAAAAGATGAAATAAACAGATCAATAAATAAGAAATAAAAGAAGCACCTGAAGTCAGAGGTCACTGGAGAGTTCACAGATGTATCATATAGATACACTGTGCTTTCTAAAGGACTTGTAGGAGGCTTTTGTTGCTATGTCATGCTTCTTAAGGACTTGAGTATTCTATCATAATGGATACAAAAGTTACCAAAGCAGGGGTGGTGACAAGGCGGTCTCCCAACAGTAATTGTGACCACATTCTCTGGGACAGGGAGAAAAAAATAGCTATAAATGCTGAATTCATAACTTTGTGATTTGCCTTCTCAAGCTCAGTTAAACTATTGTCTTGTAAAATATATCTTGTGGCATATTTATAATGATTTTTATGAGCAAATTATGACTATCTGTCATCATTTGGTAAAAATGTGCATCTGCTTAGAAATTAGCCTATCATCATTGGATGTTGAGTTGAAGAGAAAAATAGCTGTTGCACTAGTTGTTAGTGGTATCATGCCCTGTTTTTATTTACATAACAAATTTTTTGTTTTACTTTACGGTATGGTGCCAAAAAGTTTAGATTTGCATTATAGATTTAACATTAGAATTGACTTTTTAAAAGAAACGCTTGCAATAGAACTATAATACCCTTTTGTTTAAGAATTTGGACACAATTAATAGAATTAAGAATGATAATAAACAGAAGAAGAATGAATAATAGAAAAACTTTTTTATAGTCAGATATCACCCATAGCTCCCGCTCCTTACTTGCCTAGGTTTTGTTTTCCTGCTCTTATACCCCACCCACAAGGAGACTCAACTATTTTTCTGGTGTCTTCATATTTTCACAAGTTTTCATTTTGAGTTTTGTGAGACACTAGTGTTTCTATGCCATCTCTAGTGGAACACACCAGGAATTCTTGTTTGTTCACTATATTTTAATAGCTTTCTTTTTATCTCAATTATAGATGAATGGTTGATTTCTATAACAATGAACATATTTTAAGGACCTCTGCATACTGTCCTCCCAGTAATATATTATCAAAATGTGTTTTCAGCCAATTGGATGCATTATTAGAAAATTTGATTCACCTGTACTTGGAGACAGAGCTTCTATGATAGTTGATTTTACTTTCTAAAAATAATTTAGCATTAGTTTATTCATGAATAGATGTTCAGTCATGGCAATTATAAGATTAAGTGAAACATTTAAATGTGTATCTTTCATTTTCAAAGCCTTTGAGAGCTGTTTTTCACAAAGCATTTTTTCCAATTATAATATTAGGAGAAAAAAGTAATTACTTAAAAATTAATCTCATAAGGTCTACAAAAAATGAAATTCATAATAAAACAAAGATATTGGCACTGTACATAGTTAATGGACAGAACATAATACATTTTTCTAATATAAATGATCAGTTCTACTTAATGATAGTGCTGTTAAGTACTTACTATGAAGGACTCACAATAATACATTCTCACAATAATTCACGTTTTAGACATTTTATTTCAAGTGTTACCTTGCCCCATACTTACTTTATTTGATCATTAGATTTTATAAAATATACAAATAGGTAAAATTGCTTTTATTGAGACACATATGGACAATTTTTTCACTCCAAATTGATTTGCTTTTTTGGCCACATAGTTTAATATTAAGGAATAACAGGAAGTAATATATGCTTCTTTTAAACTGTACACTCCTGAATATCATGGCAGGAACTTGATTGTGATGATTTTATAGTTCTGAAAACAGACAAGAGAAGAAAACTGTACAGTTTTCTATCTTACAGAGTAACCTGTTATTTTGTAAGATAGCCTCAATGTGAGTACAGGCTCTTCATGGGGATTCCAGCATAATGACATCTCTACTAATCATTTCTACAATTCTAGCTGTATCAATCTTTAATAGCATTCTGATTATAATTGAACTAATGCAAGTGTCTGACGAACCTAAGCTTCTTTGGATTTGAAGTTAATTGGTACATGTGAAATTAAGTAATATGAGTTCTTATTCACAAAGTTGATTGTTCAAGATCTTCAGTACAGGTTTATGTTATGAAATCTTAAAATGAGATATTTTGACTTTCAATATCTTTTTTTTTTTCTTGTAAAGAATCTAAGGTGGATCTGTGCTGCTATCAAATATTACCTTACCATAACTGGTATTCAGCTGAAGCTATAGTCACTAGGTTAAATATAAGTAACAGCATACACGATCGATAATCACTATTGAGCTAAAACATATTTACTTTGCTGCTCAGCCCTTCCCCTGCATTCCAGGACTTCTCACTTTAAAAAAACTTCACACTTCAGAAAAACCAAGATGATGCTGAAGTCATTTGAATAAGTTTCACTATGATTAAATCAAGTGACTTAAGGAACTTCTTTTTTCTTCTTACTTTCCTCCATTACTCATAAGTAAAAGAAACATGCAATTATTAATATTTGTAATGATAACTAAAATATGATCATATTTCCTTTGAGGATTTATCCAGCACATTGTGTGCAAAGATCAGAGCCAATTAATATTTTTTAAATTTGTTTCATTGTAAGTATGTCACCCAATTTTAGATATAAAATGAGGTTGAAGACCAACCACCCATAAAATATCTGTTTCAATGAGAACTGCACTTGTCTAAATGGTCAGTGCCTTGCAAAATATGTTCTTACTATTTATTTAGTTTTCCCAGTTAGATGAATCTTTTTTTGTTGTTGTTTTTGACAGAGAGAGAGAGAGAAAGAGAGAGAGAGATACAGAGACAGAGAGAGAACTGAACTGGGGGAACTCCCCAGTTCAGCACATGGGTCTGCACGTGCCGGGGTCGGGATTCGATCCTCGGTCCCCGGGG
Organism: Craseonycteris thonglongyai; assembly: GCA_004027555.1. NCBI lineage: Eukaryota > Metazoa > Chordata > Mammalia > Chiroptera > Craseonycteridae > Craseonycteris > Craseonycteris thonglongyai. Next base: position 1,933 of record PVKE010045470.1, on the reverse strand, counting down.
CTGCAAAGTGAGTGCTTAACCCACTGAGCCATCCCGGCTTCCCCAGATGAATCTTGACTTAACTTCCAACACTACTTTCCTTTGCAGTAAGGTGCCCATTTTATAATTCCTCTTTGAAACTTAGAGAATGCTCACACCTTATGTATAAAATAGAAATAGAGATAAAAGCTCATGATAAAATGATACATTTTATGGGCAAAAATTATATGTATGAGAAAAAATATACAAGTATATCAGAAAACTTTCTTTAGACTCATTTTATGTTATATTTTAACCAAAAAAAAAAGGCCAGCTCTCCCTGTAAGTATATGTGAGTTAAAGAAATTTCAAAGAAGTATTTGTTCAACATTTGGATATAACAAAAGCTTGTCAGATTACTAGATCCAGGTATGGCTATTAACTTCACAATCTTGTTAAAGACTTGGAGCATGTGGAATACAGACATTAGATAAAAACCTGATATACAGAACATGTTAGAAATTGAATGGAAATTATCAAAGACACCAATTTCTTAAGGACAAATCAATTTGTCCTTGAACAACTTTGATGTTAAGAGAATTGGGTTAAAAGTGAAGTCCTAAATTGCAGGATAACAAAACTAGATTAAGGAGCAAAGATAAAAGGGGAAGAAATAGTATTCAGTAAGACATTTTAAAATGTGAAGACAATAAAACAATTATTATGGTGCCAAGTATATTTCAGTCAGGCAACTAATTATATTGTACATTATTATTGTACAAATTCTCATACAAAGCTGATAACAATGGTTTGTAATTCAAAAGAAAAGGTTTTAAATGCCAAACTTTGAGACTGAAATGCATTCTTGCATTTTCCTACATAGATTTCCAGGGAAGAATATATATACATTTTTAAATATATTTTTATTTATTTAGCTTTGACAGAGAGAGAGAGAGAGAGAGAGAGAGAGAGAGAGAGAGAGAGAGAGATACAGAGACAGAGAGAGAACTGAACTGGGGGAGCTCCCAGTCCAGCATATGGTTCCGCACGGGTCAGTGCCAGGACTTGATCCCCGGTCCCTGGCGCTGCAAATTGAGTGCTTAACCCACTGAGCCACCCTGGCTTCCCCAAGAATATTTTCATATAGAAAATATTTAAGAGAATTTTACTATATAACTGATTAATTATTATAGTGGAATTTTAAAATATGAAGTGCCAAAAAACATGAAATAATACCATTATTGTATGTGCAAAGTAAATTGTAGCTAGCCTTCCAGTTTACAAGATGCACTTTTATAAAATTAGTAATAATATATAATATGAAAAGAGGCACAGTATAAATCAGAGAATAATCTAAAAATATAAAGTTAGTAATTTAGGTTTTGGAGTAGCAAAAATTATGAGTAGTAATTTGTGGATATAAACAGTTTCATTTAAGCAATCCTCACTTTAATATAAATCTAATCTCCACTGTGAAACCAGGTCTAAAAAAATTGAGTCCTCTGTGTATAGACTTGATAGATTTGATACATTTTACTTCAATTCTATTTTGAATCGGATCAGATTTGACTAGGCGTGTATTCCTATACTGAGTGTTGGGCTAATGAATATTTTATATGTATGACTACTTAATTATGTGACATTATACTTCTGCTTTCATTTTCAAAATATGCACATTGTAAACAAGTTTAGTATTGGATGAAACCATCATTCTATATAATATTAGAATAATGACAATTATGGAAGGATGATATGATTTTTAAGGCCTCACTGAACACTGATATGATTTTTAAGGCCTCTCTTTCATCTATTTTTAATCTCTTATAGCATACTAAATTATTGTGTAGAAAATAATATCATAATTACAAGAGTGATAATGCTACTTAATTATGTTAAGCCCTTTACTCATTATCTCACTTTATCCTCACAACACAGAAGGGAGGTACAATTATTGTCACACTCACGCAACTGATGA
>PVKE010045469.1:0-12606 GCA_004027555.1 Craseonycteris thonglongyai | reverse complement strand
CTCCACACACCAGACGCCATTACCCCCCTCAGGTAATGTCAACCCTTGGGGGGAGCTGGGCAGCACTGGGGCTGGGAGTCAGCAGGGCAAAGGGCAGCCTGACTGGGCTCCTCCTCTGTTCTAAGAGAGGCTCAGGTCTCCTGGCAAAGAGCTGCTCTTACCAGCTCCCTTGTCCCTGTCCCCACCCCCACCCCCACCCCCACCCAAGGCCCCTGCCGACTCCACTGGGCCCGGCTAGGAGACTGTAAGGTCCCGGCTAGGAGACTGTAAGGTCCCGGCTCTACTGGGCCTGTACCTGAAGGCAGCAGCTCTGCCTTCACCACGCTGATCTCCAGCTTCTTCCGGCTGAGGCTCACCAGCTTGTCCCCCACATAGATGAGTGCCGGGACCAGGAAGAAGATGTGGAAACGGGGCAGCTGGATCAGAGCGAAACTGCCGTGGATGATGATCTGGAGACATGGCCAGGTAGTAGAGCTTAGGCCCAGCCAGGCCCCCTTCCTACACATCCTTTTCTCAGACACTTCCTGCCTGGGCTTTAGGCCTGGACTGGGTAGGTGGGGCTGATGTGGGCTTCAGGGCGTGGGGTCTCAGTTCTCAGCGTCTCAGCCTGAGCTCGTGGGTCCAATTCAGCTTGCTCCCCTCACCCACCATGAGTGCTCATCCCTGTCCTATGACCTGGCCCTCAGAGAAGTCCCTCACCAGGATGTAGAGCAGGATGTAGAGGTGGTGGGTCAGCCAGAAGCCCCGGAAGCTGCGGCGGCGGAAGTAGTGAGAGGCGAAGACGTACATGATGGCCAGGACCAGGAGCAGAAGCACCCCTGTTAGACCTGGGGGTGGGAGAGACAGGATCAGAAAAGAGTCTCAGGGCCTCAGCCTGACCATACAACAAAGCATTCCTCCAATTCTGCAAGCCTTCCCTGACCTCCCTCATTCCTCTTTAGCCTCCAGGACAGCTTGCCAAATAGGCTGCAGCTGGGGCTTGTCCTGGAGGCTAGAAAGGCAACCTATGACCCCTAGAGGCAAGTGCGTATTTATGGGAAGATGAAAACAAACACAGAAGTCCTCAGACAGAACCCCCAGACACCGCACATAGCCCTGTTCCCTACCTGGGACCGTCTGGAAGAACCACCAGTAGAACTTCTGGGGAAGCTGGGACCTATGAGTCAAAAACACATGGAGCCACTGGCTGGAGCAGGAGGTCCTCTACCACTATCTCAGTGTGATTCTGTTCCTTCTGGCCCTGACCCCTGATGGCTGAGGTTACTGGAACTCCACCCAGATGGCCAGGGATCCTTCCAAGTAACATGACACCCAGCCTCCTGCAGTTTCACCCTTTACTCTCTCAGCCATTCTTCCTCCTGTTTATCCTGAACTCTCCTACTGTGGTTGATTTTTGCTTCTGTGAGTGCTTGGTTCATGTTCTATCAGCTCTGTGAGGGCAGGGGTGTGTATTTTGCTCATTGCCCTACGTCTATGCTAAAAACAATGCCAGGCATATCTGCTGAGTGATTGCGTAGCTTGGCATCCCTACTCTCTGGCTTCTAGATGGACATATAACTGTCTGTGCAGTGAACGGCTGAGATGGCAAGCTGTGCCATCTCATGTGGGGAAAAGTCTCCAACTTCATCTCCCAAACTCCCTTTCTGGCCCATCACGTCCAGCTTCCTTCCCAATGGCAAGAAAGTCACTTTCTTACTCAGGCTGGCTTCTCTCCCTCATTCAGTGGGAGAGTTGAGGGTCTAGGGCCTAAGGTGACCAGACGTCCCGCTTTTGGTGGGACAGTCCCGATTTTTAACAATTTGTTCCGCGTCCCGCGGTGTTTTAAAAAAGTCCCGATTTTTGGAAAGAATGCACGACAAGCTAGGGAACGGCGGGAGATAGACCGAATTTTTAATCAAGAACCCCCTCCCCCCCGGTCAATGGTGTCCCACTTTACCAATGTTAAAATCTGGTCACCTTATGAATCTAGGGCCATGTATTTGCTTTCTATTGCACTCAGGTCTGCCCAGATGTCCCTACGGGATCATCCCCAGAACTGACCCATCATTCACAAAGACCGTGGGAAAGATGCAGGCCAGCAGGCTGAGGGGGCTGACTGAGAAGATGTAGACATTGACTGCATGGCCAGCACTATGTAGAACTGAAAGAGACAAACCGTTAAAGATGCCACCATGACCAACTCTTCATCCAACCCTGAGGGCCAAGGAGGAACACGGGGGACAGATGGAAATATAGATAGCCCCAGTCACCTCACTGTTTCCCCCAAGGGGCTCTAGCAATGGGGAGGATGCCCAGGAGCCACGTACTGGCCAGGACCACAGCAGCCATGGCGATCCAGCGGTGGAAGTCCACAGCAGCGTCGAAGGGCACGTAGCGGTTGAGGAAGGTCTCGCGCAGGAAAGTGATGAGGTTGCGGCACATGGTGAGCAGGATGTAAGAGAACATAAAGGAGATGCTGGCCGCCGAGCCCCGCGACAGGATGATGCCCACAAAGGTGGTCTCTGCAATGCCCGAGGGTGGCGAGGCAAAGGCATAGTCTGGGGACAGAATGGGATGCTGAAGAGCAGGAATAGCAACTAGAGGGCTCTCCACATCTCCCTTCCCGTTGCCCAGAACCTGGAACTCGTACAGTAGGCACGCTCTGCAAACAGGCCGGCACAGATGGCTGAGAAGATGGCCACACACAGGATGTGCCGCAGGTAGTTCTCCACGAAGCGCTTGTACTGCTGCAGCTTCTGGGCCAGGAAGCCCCGCTGCATCTTCTCCCGCAGAGCCTCTGTGTATAGCCGGGAAGTGGGCGCCGCTGCCCTGCAGTAGGGTGAAGCAGGGTGACCATAAAAGTCAAGGCATGCTGGCCTCCCCTAAACACCGCCCCAGGAAGAAGACCTGCTGACCTGGCAGGCAGCGGTCAAGATGGACCACAGCAGAGGGAGGAAAAAAGAATTTTGGAAGCAGACAGACTCCCAATCCCCTAAACCTTTACCTTTCATCTTTATTTGTTCCATTCACCCCTTCTGTCTCCCCATGACTCTACCTCCTCTTTCTCCTGTCTGTTCTGTTCCTCCCTCTTCCTGCTCCCTGCACAGGCCTTACTGCTATACCCAAAGCAGGTAGGAGCAGGGAGACCCCTTACTGCCATCTTGGAGTGCCAGGCCCTTTGCCTAAAGATTAGGGTGTTGATCATCTTACTTTACAGCTTGCCAGTCAGGTCAGGGACAAATGGAATGAGACAGGATGGTTCCTTGCTTGTCAAGGTGTTGTAGGTAAGGCCCAGAGACCCTGAGACTTTCTCCCATGTCTCTTTGGATTCAGGGGTCTGGGAAACACTCACTTTTTGCCAAACCTCTTCTTCAGCCCGGGGCCTCCCTGTTCTGGGACATCTGAGGCAGGGAGTTCTGCTCCCTGGGAGCAAGAGCTGAGGAAAAAAAAAATGGAGCTAGTCCTCTTGTTTTTGCAGCCAGGAGAAGAACCACCAGGTCAGAGTTTGGGGGTTGGATAGGGTGGGGTCGGGGTGGATCCTAGGACCCATCCCTGTCCACAGAACCTGCCCATAAAACTGGTCAGAGAGGAGCAGGCATGAGGCAGGAAAGAACGAACGACCATGATCTGGTCATCTGATTTGTAGGATGGTTCTGTCCTGGAGAGGCAGTAAGGGAGCTGAGCTCCCGAGCAGATGGGGTGTGGGAGGCAGCTGGAATTTGAGCGAGGGCCAACCATGCCCTAAAAGCTAATTTCAGAGGGCAAATGTCTGACCCCAGGAGTGGATTCTGCCAGCCCTACTTCCTGTTTCTTCGCAAAGGGGCCTCCCAATGCCTCATTCCTGCTCACCGTTCCCCAGGAGTCCTAGTGATGAATGAAACTCGATAGCTGATGTTTGGTTTAAAGATGTCTCCAACACCTGGAGAGAAGAACGTGAAGTGGAACAGGTTTCCCCATGAGGGAGGTGGGGTGGGGTGAGGTGGGAAAATATTCCCACCCCTGTCCCTCCTGGAAGGCTGCCATGGCACTTGCCAGTGACTGGGTCATGTCCTCATCTCTTGCCTCAGCTTTGTCCCCTCACTCCCCACAATGAGTACCCACTGCACACAGAACATGTACAGCCAGACAATGTGGCAACTCTGTGCAACTAGAAAAAGGGACCCCTGCAGGCTGATGCCAGGGCCTGCAGATCCTTTGTGTAAAGAAAATAGTGCCTTTTCCTCTGACCAGACATATCCCAGACGCATGTACATGGCTGGGTGAGCTGCATGTGGGCTGGATTTCAGCCCACTCTTGACCCTTCAGTGGGCATCTTTGTTCAGTGTACAAATTGCACAGCTGCATGCAACACCCTTGCTTCCACATGCCTGGCTCTGTGTTATGTACCAAGGACTAAGACAGAAATCAGAGCTGGGTCCTATCCACCAGGAACTCTCCTCTTGAGGACACAACCTTCACTGACGCTGACCTTTTCTTACATACTCACTCACCTCCACCTCCACCTCCACCCCTGACGCAGAGCTGTGTGCAGCGGAGCTCGCTGTCGTGGTCCCGCAGCAGGAAGTGGAAGTCCTCCCATGTCAGCTCCTCCTTGTCCTGGAAGCCCGCCTCCCGGAACATGGACTCCACCACCTCGGCCAGCTGGTCCTTGGACAGGCAGTTGTTGGAGATCTCGATGAAGGACCTGGGAGAGGACCAGAGACAGAGCGAGCAGCACGTCGGTAGGTGAGGTCAGGGTCAGGTAGGTGCAGGTTGGGGCAGCCTCCCGATGATCTAATGTGGTTACCAGTGACCCAAAAACTAACTCTGAGAAGGTGTTCATCCAGCCTGTACCTGACACTAAGCTGGGTGGGGTGGCCACAGACTCGACAGAACAAAGCTGTAAGTGACCTTGACCAATTAGAGATCATAGCCCTCAAGCAGGGGGCATCAACAGCTGAGATAAATGTGCACTTAGTGTAGAGACATGTCCAGGTGTGTCATGGCCTTGTCACATGGTAGCTCTGTGCTCGCTCTCTTGTGTTGATACCTCCCACACCATTGCTGGGCTCCCCCTTTCACAGTCCAGTGGGAGCACAGACAGCTGGGGGAAGAGGATATAGCTTCAGTGGCTGCTACTTCCTTGTGCCAACACCCTAGGGCATGGGCAGGAGTGGCTCCACACCCAATGTGACAGCACCCAGACTGGCAGTTGCGGGGCCATACTCTTTTCTTAGGCTGTGCTCTGGGACAAAACAAAGCATGCAAGTTTGAGTGAGTCCAGAAGAACAAGGCCTTCTCCTGCAAGCACAGCTTGCCATTGCATCGACAAAAGCACATGATTTCAGAGACTGAGCAAGATTTACACTGAGTGTAAGACGACACAGTGGGGGCTCACCCCTTGGGGGCAGGCACCCTCTCTTAGATTCCCTAGGCCCTGCCCAGGCCTGTGCCTGCAATGGCACATCTAGCAAGGTACAGACTGCAGTCAGTTTCCCCCTGGCCATTCTAGGACATGGCAGTTAAGGGGAATTCAAAAACCAATGGAAAGGCTTAACAGAGTAGAAAAGGATCTGAGCTGTTGTACGCCTTCTAATGATTCACTTGCTCATTTTTTTGTCTTATCCACTTAACTATATATTGAATGCTTGCTACGTGCCAATCACAGTTTGCAGGAGGTGGGTTTAGCAGGAAACAAAAAGAGAGATGAACTCTGTCTTTATGGAGCCAAGGGGGCTGTGTTACTGGAGCACTGTCTTCAGGAATAAGAAGTCTATGAACTCAAAACTGATCTTTACAGACACACCACAACTTGAAATGGCTTAAGAAGCAGGAAGAGAGTAGGGTTGGAAAACAGAGGAATTTTCTGTTGTTTCCCCACTTGCCTATATGGTGATTAATGACATATAGTTCTTGGAAGAGTGACCAAGGGCATCCATCCTCCACCCATCTGTTATTTCACTACGTAAAGCAGTGTTAGGCATGCCGCTGTAGACATTACAAAGAGCCAAAGGCATCCAAAAGGCGTTAGTGGCCTTTAGTTAGCGGTCATATTAGTGTTGGCGGTTTTTGTTTTGTTTTGTCTTGTTTTGTTTTAACTAGGGAGGAAGAATTTTCTAGCTGGTTTTGACAGTACAGATACAGATGCTCCTGGAGTCAGGGGCCTGGCCAGGTAAACTTTTGAAGCTGGCTACTTTGAGAATCTAGGATGCTCTGAGGGCCAGCCCTCAGTGTAGACGGCCACATCACCTCCTCACCTACCCTCCTCTGACCTGACCTGTTTTCCTGTTTAAAACACCAGGAAGTCTCAGGACTGGAAGGGACCAGACCATACCGCATCATGGTGAAGAATTCATCTTTGGAGAGGAAGCCATTTGCATCAAGGTCATACATGGTGAACATGAGGCGGGACTTGTCCTCTGGGGAACCTGGGAAGAGAAAGGGAGATGCAGGTCACCTCTCTGCTGAAAGACCCTTGGCTCCTGGAATGGCCCACTATCTCCCTACCTTTCATGAAGACCACCAGAATGTCCAGGAACTCCCGGAAGGACAGGTAGCCGTTGCCGTCTTTGTCAGCCAGAGAGAACATGGACTCCACAAACATGTCCTGGGGCTTGAGGCCCAGGGACTCAGCAAACTCAGCCCTGCTCAGCTCGCATGTCAGGGCCTCTCGCACCTTCTGTGAGGAGTTCAAGGGCAAGGTCCCTGCATCTGCCTGGTCGATGTTCAGCACCTATACTCCAGCCGCAGCAGAGGGAGGGGGAGAGGGAGGTGAGATCTGGGCTGAAAGCAGTTCAATGACCCCTGGCCATTCCCCAAGGTCCAACTCAGAAAGGGTGAGCCTTGGTGGCTACTCCTGGTCCTCAGATGTACTTCGGACTTGGGTCTTTGCTCTTCTGTAGAGGGGGTGACTCCATTCTCTAGCATTTGGCTCATTTTCTCCCTGGATCCAAGAACCTTATTCAGTAGGAATGGTACTGGTTCTGTTGTGGGCAAAGGGTGGGAGCGGGGAAGGGAAAAGTTTGGGAGTGCAAACTGAGAGAACCCATACTGGGGGCAGAAGATGTATTAGACATGGGTGAACAGGAAGGAGGAGGCTAGAGGTTTGTTCTCTCACCAATTCAGACAGGGCTGCCATGTGCCTGATTTGGTCTCTGCCCATTGTGCAAAGATTTTCAAAAGCCATAGACATGTAACGTCCATTTGTTAAATGCTTATAATGTACAGTTAAGTTCTCAATGTTGTCAATCGGTTCTGTAGCTTTAAGTGAAGCAAAGTATAACAAAACCAATTTTACCAGAGGCTCATTGATATAAACAAGAGTAAAGTTCCTATGGCATCATATCGATATTAGAGCAAAATGACATTACTCAAGGACCTGCTATACCAAGCATTTGGGCTAAACATTGAATATAGAAAAGTATTTTTCAAACTTTAGAGTATATTAGAACCCCCTGGCAGGCTTGTAGGCCCCAACCCCGCAGTTCCTGATTCATGACATCAGGTGTTGAGGAAGTGAAATGGGTTGGAAATAGAGGAACTTTTTCTGTTTCGCCACAGAAAGGAGTGCTGAGGATTTGCATTTCTAACAAATTCCCAAGTGAGGCTGGACCAGGGGCCACACTGTGAAAACTACTGATGTAGACCATCTCACTGAATCTTCACAACAGCCCAAGGAGGTGGATCCTATTTTAACCAGTGTTTCATAGATGAGGAAACTGAAATGCAGAGCAGAGATGATGTGACTTTCCTAAGGTCATGCAGCGAGTGAGCGGCAAAGCTGGGATTCAACCAAGGCTGTCAGTCTCCAGTCCACAGAGTGGAAACACAGTTCACCCCATGGACAGTCCTGGCATGCCCAGGTTCCCTCCCACCTGTGGGCTAGTCCCATCCCCAAAAGGCACAGCCATGGCACCTGGGCAAAAAGATGCCTGAAGAAGACCTCCAGGATGCGGCCCCGCTGCTGCTTGGTCACAGCCTTCCTGAACAGCTCGTTCTCGCCCATCTCAGCCACGTTGAGGTCCAGAGTCCACTGTACACAGAAGCCCCGCAGATGCTGCACGAAGGTGCCGCGTTCCTCTTCGGAGTTAAACAGCAGCACCTGGTGGGCAGGGCGGGGAGGCTGAGCCCATGCTTGGAGCTCAAGCTTCCATGGTTTAGCCTCCCCTCACAGGACCTTGCGTTGGAGGAAGGAGAGACAAGCATCCTCTCTCCTCCTAGGCTGGGGCCAGGTGAGTGGCCCAAGGATGTCAGAGGGAAGGTCAGGCTGAGTCTGGGGACCCCTGAAAGGAGTGCCCCTCTAGCATCGGCCTTCATGGGTGAGCTCTGTACCTGGGAAGAGGGTGACCTGAGAGGACTCGCTGTGAGAGGAGAGGCAGCATGGGCCATACCAGGTCATACTCCTTGGGGATCTTGAGCAGCAGGGTGTGGCGTCCACGGTTGTTGGACAGGATGAGGCTGACCTGCTGCAGAGGCCAGAGCTGGACTGTGCGTAGCACAGAGAGACGTCTGTCCAGGACCTGCAGACGCCTGTCTGGGAGCAGCTGGATGGTGATGGGGTAGCTCCTCTCCTTAGGGCCTGGCCACTCCATCGCTGGGGAGGGGATGATTGGGCAGAGCAGTTTAGCAGAGGTCCCCAGGACAATCTCACCCGCTCAGGCAGAGCAGGCACCCCCAAACCTGGCTTTCCCTCCACATCTGTAACTTAGTTCTTTCGCTCCCCCCTGTGTCTCCTCCACCCCTCCGTCCATCTCACCTGGCACGCCATCTTTGGCTGCTTCCTTCTTCACACTCTCTTTGCCTTTCTTTTGTAGCTTTTTGCGTTCTCGGCTCCGGAAATGGGCCACCACTCCAGAGATGAGCAGGCTCACTGAAGGGGGTCAGAAGCAGTCAGTGGGGAGGGGAGCCCCTCACCTGCAGCTTCACTGAGGCTTTGGCGCTGTACCTCCCTTTTCAAGGACCCCTGAGCCTGGCTTCAGCTGTACCAAGAAGCATCCCTGGAGGCCCATAGGGGCCGTCTGGAGAGAGAGGAGCCAGGAGAAGGGAGGCGGGGAAAGGGCTCACCTAGTGGAAGACAGCAGAGAGCCACAATGGTGATACCAAAACCAGGACCACTGCCCTGGAAATAGTCAGACACCGTCACTGGCACACAGGGTGGCAAATCTTTAGTTGTGAGCTGCCGGGGCTGAGGGCAGGGTGCACCTGAGGGAGAGGGCACAGAAGACCTCAAAGCCTCAGGATCCCACTTCTTGGCCAGGCATCCTCCCTCTCACCTTCAAGAAGCCAGGTGCCCCACTTCCTCCCAGGCTCACGTCCCTGGGACATGGTCCCCTCAAAAAGTCCCCTTTCATATCCCATTTCTCAGCATCCACTGTAGCTTGACCATAGGGGACAGCCTGCAAACAGGTCCAGTACCTATTAGGGGAGATGACCTAATGCAGGTCTCCTCACCGAACATAGAAGGGGCTTCCTGGTGCCTGGTAGCCTGGACAGCATCAAGTGACCCCCCACAACCTTGGTCTTTGGCCACCATTGCTTGTGTTTCCCCAGGCCACACACCTTCATTCCAGACAAAGACATTGGGCTGCAGGGCACTGGGATCCACACCAGTGACAGCCACCAGCACGTCCCACAGAGTGGTATCTCTGATCTCTGCAATTTCCTCCTTGGAGAACAGCCTAAGTTGGAGGAAGCAGGAATTGTTGGGATGGGAAGGGGATGCAGGTCTCAAACTTCAGGATGAGGAAAGAGACCCAGAGGGGATGGGAGGGGGTGCGGCCAGATGAAAATCAAGGGTCCATAGGGGCCGTATACAGGCAGAGGGTCTGGGCCCAGGCTCATGTGGGGGCCCAGGCAGGCCTTACCCATTCCTGGTGTTCTCAAACCAGTACCGGTCGCCATCCCGCAGCCGCACAAACTGGTCCAGGACTATGGTGCTGAAGAGGGGCCCGGGGTCCCCATAGCTCTCCAGGAGCCCCCCAGGGAGGAGCTCCAGCTGGGACAGGTCCTGGTGGTACAGGGCAGCTGTGGCCTCCAGCACCTGGGACACCACAGCACATGAGGAGTGTGTGCACATGTGTCTGTGTGTTGGGGAGGGCAGCTACCATTCCTCATTCCTCAAACACAGGGCCCTATCAACTGTTTGGCTTGCTGCTCAAGCCTGAAGAAGTCTCCTCTTCCTGGGAAGCTCTGGTGGCAAATCTGGTGGGAGGACCATTGTGTCCCTGCCCGTGGTGAGACCACTGTTAGATGCCTAAGAGCTATAATCCTGTGGCCACGGCTACCCAGACTGCCTGAACCCAGTGATTGTCAGCTTCAGGATCATCCAGCTCATGAGGAGGAACCCTGCAGGGATAGAACAATGGCACCCAACCCTGGGGCCACCCTGCAGGAATGGTACAATGTAGCTAGGGATAAGCAACATACTCTGGAATTAGGTAGCTGAATTTAAATTCTGCCTCTATGACTAACTTACCAACTATGTCATTGGTGAAATGGGGATACAATAGTATCTAATAACATTCTTGATGTAGATTAAATGAGGTACATATGTGAAGAACTTGGAACAGGATGGATACAGGAAACCTTTATTTAGCTGCTGTTATTAATATTATCATTACTATTTCTGACCTGGGGGTCCACGTTGGGGTTGAGATCACTCCAGTTCTTTGGGGTCTCTAACCCAAAGGCAAGCAGGGCTTGGTGATAGCTGGGCAGCCCCATATCTCGACCACTTTGGATGCTGCTGGCCACATAGTCTGTGCGGGAGACCTTGCCAGGGCCGGGCCAGTAATCTGAGAAAGAGACAGAAGCAGGCTGTAGGCTCAGTCACCCTAACCTTTCTATGCCCAACAGCCTTGAATTGGGCTGTTGGCACTACACCCCCACACTCATCTGCATGTGACTTGTGTCCATATCAACTTTGCCTTGGTGTGGGGTCAATGTCACATTTTTGATGAGGAGCAATTCTCCTGGCAAGACTCTTTCCCTAAGATTTAAGACTGTTCTAGTCACCAAGCAGAAAATTCCCTGGCCTTGCCCTCCTTAAACCTCAAGGCAGGGCTGGATGAAAACATTTAGCGACCTAAGCACCAAAGAGATTGTGGTGGCACCCTTCCCCCACATACTCAGAGATAGGTAGTTTAGAATAAAACACTAAACTATAAGTTGAGGGAAAGCAAGTTCAAAGCTTATTTTCTACTCACAGCTATTTGCAGCGTATATCTGTTTGTGCATTGTAGGTACCCTAGGTCTGCCTGCTGATTAACTCAGAAGAATTCCCAGGCCATCCAGCCTCCTGGCCCCCAACCCCTTTGGCTCCAGAGCTCACCCCTCAGATCTTCAACCACTATCCTGTCCTCCAGCTCTGAAATTTGGGAGGCCATTCCCAGCAGCAGCTGATTCACCGCCTGGGCACTATTCAGATTGGGGTTCTGGAAGTAAACAATACATTCACTCAAAGTAAGCTTTCAGGTCCCTCCCCAAAGCCCAGCCCCTCCCATCCTGGACCACAGCGGCACCTTAGGACAAAGGGCCCTTGGCCAGTACTCGATTCTCTTGAGCTGTTGTCCCCAGATAATTTTCTGACTGTCTCATACCACCCTGCAGCAGGAATTACTGCTTTTCCCTGCCTGTGTGATGTCACTGACCTTGACCCACCTTCCCCTGACCCTGAACCCAGGCTGACCTCCCGAATCCAGTAGCTGTTACAGACTCTAAGAGCTGGGGAGCTGCCAAGATTCTTGTTCAAGATCTGGAAATTACAGCTGGCGTCTCTGAAATGGGGAATCAAGGATGTGGTAAGGGCAATGCAGGGAAGAAGCTGAGATGGGGCTGAGTGAGGTGAGAAACTCGGAGAGGGTTGGCCAGGACTGAGGGATGGCCCCTGAACTTTCTTGAACAGAGCAGGGATCTGACAATATGTGTGGACTGAAGGTGGCTCTTTGGCCACACAGGGTGGAAAGGAAGGAGGGAAGAGGGTGACCCAGCTCAGCTGCTGGACAAATCCTTCTCATAGCAACTGAAGTTCAGCCATTCAGAGGAGCTAAGGAGATTTTCCTGTTAAGATTGAACCTCCTATCATCCCAGGACTCCAAACTCTGCTACCCTGTCCTCATGACACTGTGGAAGTGTATAAAAAGCTCCAGAAACCCTTGGGTTGCTGATTTTTCTTCTCTGACAGCACTTTGCCTCTCCCACAACGAGCCCCTTCCTTACCTCATATAGACGGCAGGGGGCACCATGGTGGAGAAGAACTGTTCAGAGGCCGCCAGGAACTCTGGAGAGATGCTGGGGTCCAGGAAAGGGTGGTATCCTGCCCCATGGGAGTAAAAAGAGAAAAAGCTCCTTACCTCCACGTCATCCCAGAACATGCACCCACCTGTCTTCTTCCCCCCTGTGGATCTTGATCACCACCCCTCTCCCTCAGCCCAGGTGTCTCCTCAACATCTTCACCTGCATATTCTGGGGGTGTTTTCCACAGGAAGCTGGGCAGCCACTCATACAGAGCGATGTTCTAAGTCAAGAGAGGGGGAAGGGGAGGTGAGCATTGGAGCTGCCAGGCCAGGAGGGATCTGAGCCCAAGGAAGCCTTAGGTGGCAGACGAGGGCCAGGCAGGGCCAGGCATGGGAGAGGCAACTCAAACAAGGG
>PVKE010045468.1:0-12621 GCA_004027555.1 Craseonycteris thonglongyai | reverse complement strand
CTTCCTATATGGGAGGCCCCCAGTTCGGTCCCCCCCCCATAAGCCCCTGGCTTGAGGGGGCATACCTCTCACTCGAGAGGCCCCCAGCCCAGTTCATGCCCTGTGTGGTCCTGCACACCTGTGTGGAATGAAACTGCTGAAAACTGATGACATACAACTATGGAGACTGCTCTGGGCCCTCCCCCTTCTCTCTGTCTCTCTCTGTCTCTCTCTCTGTCTCTGTCAAAAACAATAAAATAAATCTTAAAAAAAAAGACACAAATTGTGCAAAGTGTTACAACGGAAAAGAACAGGCAGGGCCTGTTGAAGTTTGGGTGGATACGTAAGACCATGTAAGTAGAGTTCCAAAGCCCAAGGGCAGTAGCCTGGCAGACCAGGAGGCAGGCAGGGAGGTGATTATTATCCCAGGTAGCGGTAAGAGCTTCTGCCAAGGTCCTGAGGTATGAGAGAGCCTGGTATCCAGGGAATGTTAAAGCGGGCCAATGAGCAACATGACGGTGGTGCCTGATAAGGAGAGCACCTTACACTTCTATTGCAAAGGCAATGGGAAGCACTAATGTGCTAAGGATTCAGAATTAAAAAGAATGACAGCAAAGACCAGAGCAGAGGGAACCTATCCCCTACTACTGCCGGCACCAAGATAACAGGAGACAGAGGGAAGGAGATGACAGGCTGCAGCAGTCATGAGGGAAGCTCACCAAAGAGTTTATCTCTCCTTCCAGGCATACAGACAGGAATGCACCTACCTCACTGCCCTTTAGAGCTAGGTATGGCTATGAGACTTGCTTTAGCTCATGGAACATAAGCAGGAATTGAGTGGGTGGAAGCTTAACAGCTTTCCCCTACCAAGGACCCACTACATTCAAGTTGATGGCTTCCCCATCAACCCAGGTCCCAAGACATGGACAGCATGGCTCCCAGCTACCCTCAGTGGAGAAGTGTGGGAGAGAAACAAACCTTTCTATTTGAGGCACTGAGATTTAGGCATCATCAGCTCATACTGACTGATGCAGAAACAGAACCTAATGAGGCAGTGATGATGGAATGAGAGAGGCAAAAGGAGATGAACTGAAGAGACAAAGGAAGAGTTAGAGATTTCAATTTGATGACCATGGAAACGATTCAAGAACACAGAAAGGACAGCTGGTTTGGAATGAAAAGGGACAATTTGTTTCACAAGTGCTGAACATAAGGGACTGGCAGGAGAGCCAAGTATCGGGCAGGTTAGTGGAAGAACAGGTCAGGGGGAAAAACAGAACTGAGATAAAGATTTGGAAATCGCAATGAAGGTGTGCAGCTCCCTTCGGAGTGAGGGAGATTAAATTCTATGAACCATAGTGCCCATGTTCAAGACCCAGACTCTCCACTTACAGCTGCGTGATGTGATGTTGAGGTGACGTACCCTCCCATATGTAAAGCCCTAACACATATTCTAGGACACAGTAAGTGTTCAATACATGCTGACTCCAGATATATTTAATCAAGATAATAAAAGCTTTTCTTTATTAACATACTACAAGCCTACATTTGACAAGCATTTAAGTACTTTACGTATATTACCTTATTTCATCTTTATTTTTATAACTTACTAGCATTTCCAATTATCAGTGAGCAAACTGAGGCTTAGGTGACGCAACTTGCTCAAAGGCCTCAGCTCACCTGTGGCAACGCAATATCTCACCTCCCAAGCCCAGGCTAAATTGGTTCTTCCCTTTCATTTCATGCTTTAAAAACCCCTCTTCACCCTTATGATTATTCACCCATTATTTATGCTGTTTCTTTTATTTATTTTATATGTAACCTCTATATTTCGTTATAATTTATTTTAGTATGTGATAGAAGATGGGGCTCCAACACTTTTTATGCAACATCATCCATGGAATGGTGCACCTACCTTATCTGACTACTCCTCACATGATATCCTAAATGTTTACACACACAGAGTTCTGGGTTTTTCTCTTCCATACCACAGATCTCTCTTCCTGTCGTTGGGCCTGCATGACACAAAACTATGTTCACAGGCTGGTTTGAACCTCTCTCCTAAAACAGGTTTAAAAAAGACAAGAAAAAGATCTTTCATGATGTGATCTCAACCAATCTTGAAACAGTTCCCAAAATAAGCAACTGTATTTCTTAAAAGTTCTTTCCCTTCCTCCTAAAACTTGCCTCTCTTTGCCCATTTACTTATTCCCTGGTTCTTTTCTGGGGGGGAAAAAATTCTCCCTTATATCTGCATCTTCCAGGTCCAGTTCAATTCTTTATAAATGCTTTCCAAGTACACCAGTTCTTGGTACCCTCAATTTCCTGTTTCCTGAAGCAGGTATTTGACCCTTTAAATTTGCTCCATTACTACACTGTTATCCATCTTCTTACAGACAACTGGCCTGTCACCTGTTTAGGCCATAAACCCTGCAGGACAAGGGCCTGCTCGAACACAAGAGGATATCATCAGCACCTAGCAACAATTCTTATCACACAGCAGGCAGTCAATAAATGTGGATAAAGATTTCACAATTCTTTCCTCCCTTTACAAATTCAAGGGATTACTGATACCCACCCTTCTCCTAATATTCAAATGGACTAGAAACCAAAGAAATAGAACCTGTTGTTGATTATCTAGCTGGAGATGGGCCTCCACCCTGCTTCCTGTATTTTGGGACATTTCTGTTTGTTAGGACTCCACCAAAGGGTGGAGAAAGACAGTGAGGTGAAGCTCAGGCCAATTCAGTTGCTGATTTACTAGCATATCTGATTTAAAATTACAGCCAAAATGAGGTTTTACATTACCTGAGCATTTCAAAAAGCACCACCACTCGGTTCTCACATTACCTCAGATAATACCTGAATCTTGAGCAGACGGATTGGAGGAAGGTCCAAGCACATACTCTGAGATATTATCATTCCACATCTTCTGTCTGTCCTCCTCCAGTAACATAAAGGAAAACTTAGTGATGACCTGACTTGGTCTCATTTCATTTCATCGTGCAAGATCTATCTCCAAGGGGCACAGGATGGTATCGCCAGCAGGGGCTTGACATGAAGCTGAACATGTTATGAGATAAGATCAGTAAGGCAGCCACAGCCAGATGACTTGAGTAGCAATACCCAAGTGCATACAGCAGCAGACCCATGCAAAGAGCTCTATCACAATACTTACACAAATCTTTCAGAGAAAGGATATTTTTAGGCCTTGGGTGGTATAGTATTTGATCTAGGTCATTATGATACTATCTTTAATACATCTGAAAAACCCAAGGTAAAATGCCTTTAGGAGTTCCAAAAGCAATCACAACTCAACCTTGCTCAGGAAATTATTTCTAGGTTTTCTTCTGAGCTTGAATATACAGGGTGAACCAAAAGTAGGTGGACAGTAAATGAAATAAATCTTATCCTTTACTGTCCACCTATTTTTTGGTTCACCCTGTATTTTGAAGGTGCTGCCCTCCTGACGATTCTAAATCATGGAATGCTAATTTTGGGCTTGTGAGGATTCTTCTTTCATCACCCAAAATCATGTTACTTTTCCGACAGTAAATATTAGAATATTACTAGTAATACATCTACTACTCTTATAAGAAGCAGCTTAGAATCAAAGCCTATTGGTGGGAAAAGGGTCTGCCAGCACTTTGTAAATCATAGCATAGTCATGTTTTATTTACTCTTCTTTTACTTCAAATCCCTAATGAAGACAGTAGCTCCCAGTTAAAAGAACCAAGTTTCATGTGAAAACATAAAAGATGACACAGATGTTGGTGAGCTTTATCCTTAATACACACACATTGTCTAAAGTCGAGAGAATGCAGAAACAATCCAGCAAAGCCCCTTGTTTAACAGAACAGGAGCCCTGAGGTTCAGAGGAGTTAAGCAATGGGTTACTTAAGTAGCTGGAAGAATATATGCCAGGCACTAGGAGCTTTACCTATGTTGCGCATTTAACCCTTATAAGATAAGGAAGATTATTATCTCCACTCTATAAATGAGAAAACTGAGGCACAGCAAGGTTAAGTTACATGCCTAACACCACACAGCTGATAAAAGGTAGGGCTGGGATTATAACCCACATGCTCCAGCACCCATGCTCTGAACTAATAAACCTCTAGGATTAAAAGCCAGTACTCTTTTTTTTTTTTTCTGAGAGAGAGTTTTTTTTTTTTGAGAGAGAGAGAGAGAGAGAGAGAGATACAGAGACAGAGAGAGAACTGAACTGGGGGAACTCCCCAGTTCAGCACATGGGTCCGCACGGGCCGGGGCCGGGCTTCGATCCTCGGTCCCCGGCACTACAAAGTGAGCGCTTAACCCAACTTAACTGAGCCACCCCAGCTACCCCTCTTTTTTTTTATTATTATTATTATTTTTATTGTTTTTGACAGAGAGACAGAGAGAAGGGGGAGGGCCCAGAGCAGTCTCCATAGTTGCATATCATTAGTTTTCTACATAGTTTCATTCCACAGGTAGACAAGGGTTGCCTGGGGCAGGAACCAGGCCAGGGGCTTGGGGCTGCACAGGGCAGGAACTGGCTGGGGCCTCCCACATGGGAGGCATGTACCTGTGAGCCGTGGGCCTCCCACATGGGAAGCGCACCTGGGCAGGAGCCAAACCAGGGGCCTCACACCTAGGATGCTCACCCCGGTCAGAACCAAAATAGGGGAACACCCCAGTTCAGCATTTGGGTCCACACAGGCCTGGGCCGGGATTCGATCTTTGGATCCCGGGGTTGTAGGACGAGCGTGCAACCTGCTAAGCCATCCCAGCATCCCCCAAACCCAGGACTCTTGACCCTAGGGAGGGTTCTTTCCATCACAAATAATTCTAAGGCTCATGAAAGAGCAAACCAAATTTGAAAAGGTCTGCAAACTTTGTTGGATACTGATTAGAACAAACTTCTAATCACATAGCCATCTGGAAAATCTGAATAGTGTATCAAGAGATTACATGCATCATAACGGAATCATAGTTATGTAATAAAAATATTCCTATTTTTAATAATATATACTAGGTATACAGGGGTGAAATAACAGGAGGCCTAAAACTCACAATAACAAAAAATGGAAAAAAAGGAACAGTTAAAGCAAGTCTGGAAATCTTGATAATAACTGAATATAGGTGATGTGACACGGGGTTTACTTTTTATTTTCAAGCCTTTCAAATAAATCAATAAAAAATCATTTTAAAGGCTTAGGTCCACAAACCTAAGCCTATAAAAAATGAAGCTATGGTGGGGAAGCCCGGATGGCTTAGTGGGTTGAGCGCTCGCTTTGCAGCACCAGGACCGCAGATCGAGTCCCGGCCCAGGCCCATGCGGACCCATATGCTGAGCTGGGAGCTCCCCCAGTTCAGTTCTCTCTCTGTCTCTGTATCTCTCTCTCTCTCTCTCTCTCTCTCTCTCTCTCTCTCTCTGTCAATAAATAAATAAATAAAAATTAAAAAAAGAATGAAGCTATGGAACAATAAAAATTTTATGAGCATATCTCACTTTTACATTTTAAAGTATGTTTGTTAAATAGAAGCCTTTAGCACACCAAACTATTTAATTTTGTTGCTTCTGAATTCACTATCAGCCACTAATCAATACTAGAAGCATTTAGGAAGCTAGTTAAATCAATATCCTGTTCATTTTTTCTTTTAGTCAAGGCATGTCCAACCTGCAGCCGAGGATGGCTTTGAATGAGACTCAACACAAAGTCTGAAAACATTATGAGACTTTTTTGTAACTTTTTTTTTTTTTAGCTCATTAGCTATTGTTAGTGTTAGTATATTTTATGTGTGACCCAAGACAGTTCTTCCAATATGGCCCAAGGAAGCCAAAAAGTTGGACACCACTGTTTTAGTCCATCTAGAGAACTGCTTTATTAGTCAGATCATTAAGAATATTTAATGAGCGTTTATTATGCTGGAGGCATTGTATTAGCACAGATCCAAGTCATCAAACACAGAGCAGAGTAATACTTCCATCCAAGCATAGATCGACGGGCCACGGAATTCCAAACCCTGGCTTGGTTGTAGCTCTGCCTACTGCATGGATCAGAGTTACCTTCTTAGATCCTCCTAGAATAAAACCAAGCCAGAACTATGTGGCAGATGTACCTGCAGTGACTTCCTGGTAAACACTGGCAAGCAGCAAGAGGAAGCAGGCAGTGGAGGTGAGGGAAGTGAGGTTTATGGGTAATTTTCAGTATCTATAAACTATCCCAAACTCCTTTTTGTAATGCGGAACCATTGCAATGCATCACCTATTCTGCAGGTAGCCTTTCACTCGCCTGAGTAGGCCCACCTGCTTTCTTGCATTTTGTATTTGTTTCGTCCCAGGTTCCATTAGACAAGTGACCACAGATAGACAACACTAGGAATTAGACACCAGCCAATCATCTGGCTGTTCATGCTTAAGGGAAAACAGATATACTATTAAAAGTGTCATGAGGTAATACAGTAGATGTCATATATAGGAATAGACACTACTAGGTTACTATCAGTAGACCATCCTCTCACAGGAAGAGCAGATAGTCAAGGACTGTTGTACATCAGTAATTAGCAGTGTTGTGCCTATGTTGGTACTTCTATGCTCAACTTAATGGCGCATTAAACTAGTATCTCCTCTTCAGTTAGGGCCTGCCAGCACTTTGTAAATCATGGCGCAGTCATATGTTTTATTTACTCTTCTTTTGACTTAAGTCCCTGATGAGGACAATAGCCTCCAATTAAAAAAATAATAGTAAGTTTCATGTGAAAACAGAAAAGATGCCACAGATGTTTGCAGTCTTTATCTGTAATGCACACACTCTGGCTAAAGTGGGGAAGATGCAGACAACCTACTTAAGCCAAAGCAACAGGAGTTAGTTAGGGATATGGACGAGATGCCAGGTTCTGGTCTTTTCCCAATTTCTGCTCTACTCCTTACCATCAACTTCAGTAACACAGAAAAATAAAATCCCTGTTTACTACAGAACAAACTGGAGTTTGAGGAATCTGGAGTGATCTGGCAGAGCTGGCAATTGAGAGAAAAAAAGAACAGAGCAAGATGAATCTGGAAATCAGAGAAGCTTCATCTCCTATCTCAACAAACAATATTCATGTCATCCTGAGTCTTACCAGGAAGGGCATCTATCTGTCACCAAAATGATGTCCCAACCCCTGTATTAAGAGACCTGGTACTCCACCCCATTTACCCCACACAGAGCGCTACAACGCCCAAAGAATCACTTTCAAGACCCTTCTTACATCGTTCCAACCACCACAAGTCACCTACCCACAGACAAGCCCCTTTCAAGAAAACAAATGCCAGCGACCATGCAAATTGCTGCTCAAAGATTCCAGCTGCCCTGGAGAGCACGCTGCTGCTCTAACGTCGTTTCTCTCCCGCACCATCCAAGTGATCCCGGAGTACTGCGCTTCCGCACACAGCAAGACCAGCCCCGGCTGCGGAAAAGCTGATTTAAAACTTCATCTCCCTCACATCCAGGGGCCTATTCTCTAAAGGAGTTCTGTTATGATCACATTAATCTCGGAGTCGCTTGCTTCGATTGCTTCAAATTCCCAAACTTTGTAGTAACTTGCACCAAGCTGAAATTGCCAAGGGTTCCTATCACGCCCCCTAGCCCCTTATAAAAGGAGGCCAAACCTCAGGTTGCCGGCTAGAAGGGGGCGGACAGGAGGATGAGGAACTCCTTCCCTCTGTCTCTGAAGCTCAGCCCACCCACAGGGTCCGCAGGGCCATCTCCCACCCTGGGTTGCAGACTGAAAGAGGAAGCCCCCATCTCCACTCCCCTGCTCCCCTCCACGCTACAGGTGCCAAACTCCTCCAGATATGGGAGAAGGGGGCTGTAGGAAGGATGGGAGGGAAAGGAGTGATTTCCCAGTTGGCAGAGGGAGGTAAGCTGTGGGGGAGGGAGGAGATGGCGATCTCACTCTCAGGAAATTTCCCAAGAAGGAAGAGGCAGCAGTGGGGAGAGGGCCCCCCGTACGCACAGTGGTGGCCTGGAAGTTGCTGCCCCGCCTGGACCGTCACTTATTCCCTTCCTAAGCCCCCTGGCGCCCTTCCCCACCACCTCTTAATTCTGAAGACTCGGGAGGACCGGCGGCTGCACCTCGGCCCGCCCGACTTGGAGGAGCGTGGAGGAGGTGGCGGCCCGCCCGCCTCCCTCAGCCCCTCGTCCCGCACTCACCAGGAGCACCGAGCCGCGCACTACTTCCGACACGCTCTGCCGCAGCTCGGCCGCGGTGCCCGGCTTACTCAGCGCCCGGGTGAACTTCCGAGTCTCTGCCGAGGCGGGGAGCAGCGATAGCTGCGACATCCTCGTCGCCGCCGCGCCTGACCCCGCGGTCCGGCCCGGCCGCTGCGCAGCCAGGTGCGCTGCCGGCGCCCCGCCCGCCCGCAGGTCCCGGCGCTGCCGCCCGCCTGCGCCCCGCACCGCTCGCCGGGCTACCCGGGGGCGCAGCCCGCGTCGCGCCCTCCGCGCCGTGTCACGCCCCGAGGCGACACCCTCGGCGTCCGCGGCTCCCAGCGTTCGCAGCAGCACCCGGACTCGCTAGGGGCGCCGTGCGTGTGGCGGCGGTGGCGGCTCCCCCATGCCACCAGCCTCCCTCCGCGGCCGCACGCTGAGCCGCCTCCTCGGGGCGGGGTGTCCGGCGCGGCGCGGGGCGGGGCGGGCGGAGGAGGGGCGGGCGCGGCGGGACGGCCCGCGGGCCCGCAGGGCTGCCCTGCGCGCGCGGCGCGGGGCGGGTACAGGCAGGTAGGATGCGGGCGGTGTTCCCTGCGGGACCCGCAGCGGGGCAGGTGAGGACTGCAGCTGACGTCTCCGCTCTGGTCCGGTGCAGGCCTCACACCCGACGGCCCGAGGAAAGGGCTGCGCACCGCGGCCACAGGGTGCACAGCCGGGACTGGAGCGGAGACGCCGCCTGTAACTAAGACCCTCGGTTCCCTGCTGGGGCATTCGCCAGCGCCCTGGGGACCCCGCGGTCACCAGCTGGGAGAAGGCTGAGGAGCACCACGCCCCCCGTGTGCACCCCGGCCTCTGAGGGGACGGAGTCTCCAGGAGGATGGCCCTTACGCGGCACCCAGAGAACACAGGAAGCCGCGGCCTTGCGGAGCCGGGGTGAGCACCCCTGCCCGGGACCCGTCGTGCCGCTCCTCGGCCTAAACCCGCCGTTCCGCTCCCAGAGGCGTCGGGCGAAGCCTGTGCGAGCCGAAAGCAGCTTCCGGGATGAGGGACAGCGCAGGCCGGGACAGGCGCTTGCGCGTCACATAGACCCAGGCCCGCAAGGACTACCTGCTGCGTCACCTTGGACGGGATCAAAACTTCTGAGCCTTACCTATCTCATCTACAAACTGAAGGTGATAATCTACATGAGGCTGAAATGACACACTATGCCGTCTGCCTACCCTCCGCGGCCGGGCTGAGCCGCAAGGCGCGGGGCTCGGGAAACCCAGAAGCGCTGGCCTGCGAGCCCAGTGTGACCCAGGAGCTGGCGGGCTGCTGGCGATAGCCACCATTCTGAGGAACTTCCTCACACAGCCTTTGCCGCTTTCCTATGCTTATGGGACCCCCGCCGCCTTTTCTCTGTTCCCCCTCTTTTTTTTAGGAAACCCGAAACAGCCTAACCCTGACCTCGCTGCGGCGAGGGTGCGCTGGGAGGTGGAATTTGCTCGGGGCCCTTGGCGCATGCTCAGAGGTTTGGGTTTGCGCTGATTCCTGGGGCGGGTGAGGTCCTCTCTCTTAAGGGCGGCTCCGCTGATTGGCCAGTGTGCGCAGGCCACGCCTGTCTCCTGCTGATGGACAGCTCCTTACCTGCCCGGTCGGCACGCTACGCGCTAAGTCGCTTGGTGGATCCGGCCTTCCCGCAGAATCTCGACCGCTGCTCCTGCCTGCCCAGTGCCCAGAGGCGTCGCCGCTGTCACCGCGGAGGAGGCCTCCCATTGCGTCCCACCCTGCCAGAAAGCCAAACACTGGCCTAAAGCGGAATCTTAAAGTAGGGAAAACTGCCAATCTGGTGCAAAAAGCAAAACACTGCCGTTCAGGATATAATGGGCAGGTCTGACACATAATAAGATTGGATGTTAGGCATGCAGTCAGCACTCAATAAATGCTTGCTGGATTGGATTGTTTTCCTAATAGACTGACACTCAGGAAGTGGCACTGAGTGATCCTGACATTCTGGAGGATAAAACTAGCAGTGTGTGGATAATAAAAGCAATCACACACTCACCCATTTCCTCAGCGAAATAAGGGAATAGCTAAGGCTAGGTGACCCCCATAGGGTAGGGCAGTACAGGCCAGCCTCACCCTGCCTTTTAAGGAAAACTTGTGCACTTTTATATGACCATCTACATCCTGCATTACCACCTCTGAGTTACCCTGCATTCAGTAATGTCAGCTCAGTCCTTACTTAACTGTTAGATGTTAGCCTGAGAATCCTAAATGAAGATTTCCTTTTGAGCTGACGCCTGAAGAAGTCTCAAACAGCACAGACCTTTACCCACGATGTTACCTTGGGTCTCCTATACTTCCATAAAAGGGAAACGTTTTATACGAGGGCTGGGGGGTGAGGGGGGTGGGAGGGGGCGGGAAATCCAGCCATTGTCAGTATAATGAGAAATTAGAACAGTTACATGGCTGGATACTTCCCAGACAGCCTACGTACATGTATTTTCATATATATAATTTTTTTTTAATTAAAAGCAACAAAAACACACAAGGTTTTGGAGTTCTGTTTCTTTTCTGTTTCCTTTAGTTGTTGTTTTAAATATATGAACAAAGAAAAGAGCACATATATCTGGAAAGTGAAGAGTTCTACAAACCTAATTTCATCTATGTCTCTACCAGCCCTAAATTCTGTGCTTGCTTGCTGACTCACTGTATTCTAGAATTGGCAGGTTTCAATTTAGGGGGCAGGGGGTTATGTGTAAGGTGCTGACAGTGGTCACTGACAGCGCCTAACCAAGTGCAAATCTGACAGAGAAGAAGGCATGGAAATGTGAACTAAGCCCAGAAAGACCAATGTTTCCAGCATCCCAGAGTTGAGCCCCTACTTCCTGGTAAAGTGTGTTGTTAACAAATGGTACATTTCTCATGTTTAAGTTTCAGCAGAAACTTGGATCTTACTGTTATGGTTTGAATTATGTCCCCCCAGAAAGATATATTGATGTTCTAATCCTGGTATCTAGGAACATGACCTTATTTGCAAATAAGTTCTTGGTCCATGTCAAGTTAAAATGAGGTCATACTGGACCAATATTGCCAGCTTCCTAATGAGAAGAGAAGAGAGACAGACATTCAGGGAGAAGGAAGAAGGCCCTGTGACAACAAAGGCAGAAATTGGAGTGATGCATCTATTAACCAAGGAATGCCAAGGATTGCTGGCACTCACCAGAAACTGGATGAGACAAGGAGTCTTCCCTCAAGCCTTTGGAGAGAGCATGGCTCTGGTGACGGCTTGATTTGGGTTTCTAGCCTCCAGAACTGTGAGAGAATAAATTCTGTTTTAAGCCACCCAGTTTGTGGTACTTCATTACAGCAGTCCTTGGAAACAAATACACTTACCAAAGACTTTTGAGCTCCACCAAAGAGGGCCTAATATTCTGTGAGCTCTTACTGTATCAACTCCTAGAGAGAGGCTGTCACACCTTTACAGTAGCAGCCTCAGCTCTAGGCACACTGTGTGCAATGGGGACGAATAATGTTTAAGGTGTGGTGGAAAACACATCCCTCTACTTTAGCTTAAGGAGTAACCTCATCTAGGTTTTCTTAAAAACTATAGGGAGTTTTTCTTTATTTTGAGAAGAATACTAGTAGATAATGGAAATGAAATATAATTACAATCTGCTTTTTAAATGTGCATATAAATGACTTACTACACCCAAATACTTATAATTCGAGCATTATCTATGTTATAATAATCTCTTACTGAATCAGTTCCTTGCTAGGTTTTCTTTAGGATTGATATGTATTACTGACACATAATGAGTTTAAAATCTCTTCCAGGTGTATCTTGAAAGAGCATGTCTATTTTTAGCATACATATAAAGTAACTTCTAAAGAGTAGTCATACCTGAGTATTGTAGCATCCATGGAAGTATAGGGGGCTTTCATTCTTTATTTTATCCTTGCACTGAGCACATTTTTAAAAATAAGCATCTATTATTTTTGTACTTCATCTTTTTCCTATGAAAGTTGAACCCTTTATTTAAAAAAATTATGAACTCTATTGTATACAAGGCATTACTAGAGATCAAAATTTATGAGAATAAAATTCTGAAGTGTCTTACAAACTAATGGTTATTAGACTTATTTTTTTACTTGTAAAATATACATATGAGTAATGTATAGTGTACTATTTTAACTATTTTAAGTGTACATTTTGGTGGCATTAAGTGCATTCATATTGTTGTGCTACCTACCATCATTACCATCCATCCCCAGAAGTTTTTTCATCATTGTAAACTGAAACGCTGTAGCCATTAAACAAGAATTTCCCCTTCCTCTGTTCCCTGGCAACCATTTTCTTTTCTGTCTCTGTGAATTTGACTACTCTAAGAACCTCAGAAAAATGGAACTACACAACTTTAATCCTTTTGTGTATAGCTTATTTCACTTAACACATGTTGGAATTTCCTCTTTTTTTTTTTTT
>PVKE010045467.1:0-12609 GCA_004027555.1 Craseonycteris thonglongyai | reverse complement strand
AAAAACAAGACAATATTGTCATTCAATTCAAGAAATTGAGGGAAAAAGGCAAACCTAAAGAAACAAACCAAAGGAAATAAGAAAAATAGGAGCAGAAATATAATAAAAATTAAAAAATAAACATCTGAGTTTTGAAAAGGTTAATTATATAGTCATACCTTCAGATAGGACTGATCAAGAAAAACTATTATGGACACACTCAATGGTTTGGTGGTTACCAGGATGGGGGGAGGGGACAGTTGTGGGGGGAGGTGGGAGTGGGCACTAGATATAAGGTGATGGAAGGGGAACTGATACTGAGTGATGGGCACATAATACGATGCATGAATGATGTGATGTGGACTTGTACATCTGTAAACTGTCTAATTGTTACCAACCAATGTAACCTCATCAAATTTAACAATAAATTAAAAAAAAAAAAAAAAAGAATGCTTCTTTTGGGATGCCAAAATAGCTCAGCATTTTAAGACCTTACCTTGCACCCATGAGGTCTGGGGATAAAATCCCAGCCCCAGCCTATGCAAACCCATGTGCTGGGCTGATGCACAACTGGTGACAACCTGGATGGTGGTTGGGGTTCTTGCTTCTTATGTGGGAGCCCCCTGTCTGGCCCCACATCCACCTGAATGGAACTGGTGATGTTCAACTGTGGAGACTGCTCTGAATCCTCCCTTCTTTTTCTCTCTCTCACCTGCTGTCATAACAATAAAAAATTAAAAATCTTAAAAAAATGGTTCTCTTAAGGTGCAAAGAATGACATTTTAGAACTGGGATTTTTTTTTTTTTTTAGGTTGATATTAGGCAACCAAAAATCCTCCCATAACTGAACCCAGGACCATTTAGAGATCAAACGATAGTCACCATCCCAAAAGGCTGAGGTTAAAGGTCTCATTAGATCCTTAGACTCTCTGTTAATTGAACTCAAGCAACTGGCAGTCAAGCAACCAGCAAAAAAATTGCCAGTTGCCTGAGATTATTATGATGGTTGCTTGAGAATGTTGGTTGCTTCAGTTCCAGTCTACTTACATTTATCCAGCATCTACCAATCTTTATGTGTGCCAGTTAATTGAAATTCTACTGTACTCTGCTCATTCAAGGGCAGTGAATGTTCCTAAAACATTTCAACCAATCTACATATCTCAAATTCTTTGAATTTACCAAATCTGAATGCATTCTAACATTCACTTTGCTAAATAACAAGCCCAATTTTACCAGTAAGATCTAATTTTTTACATTAAGTATGCTCATAAATAAAATTGATGATCAGTGAAACTGGTAATAGGAGATTTGTCATAGCCACCTCTGGAATATTGCCTTAAGGTTTATAAAGCCAGCTGACATCTTCTGGAGTACAAATTTCTGGTTATAGCATATATGTAACTGGATTGTAATTCAACATGTGATATCATGTCTATTTGTATAAGCTTTAAGGAAAATTACAGACAACCACTTAAGTGTACACTGTGTATTAGCTTTCTATTGCTGTTGTAATAAATTATAACAAAATTAATGGCTTAAACATACAAATTTATTATCTTACAGTTCTGGGAGTCAGAAGTTCAAAATCATCTTGCCAAGATAGCATGAAGATGTTGACAAAGGCTGTGCTCTTTCTAAGGCTCTAGGGGACAATCTGTTTCCTTGCCTTTTCTAGCTTCTAGAGGCTACCCTCATTCCTTGGTTAATGAACCCAGCCTTCCATCTTCAAAGACAGCAATGACTGGTTGAGTTTTTGTCATGCTACATTATTCTTGTTCTCAGCTTTCATCATCACATTTTCTTCTCTGACTCTTATGCCTCATTCTTCTCTTATATAGATATGTTTGATTAATGGGCCAAATTTAACAATCTAGAATAATCTTCCCATCTCAAGTTTCTTAATCATGTCTGTGACATCCCATTCACAAGTTCTGGGAATTAGGATATGGACATCTTTGAGAAGGCATTATACTATGTAACATTCCCTGCAAATATTCTAAGCAATTTCCTTAAAGATCCTATAGTGAGAAAAGAAAAAGACATGGGCTTTGGACCTAACAGTTTATGGTGATGTAAATCCTAACAAGCTGTAAACCATGAGAAAGAAAATGGATTATTAAACAAACTTGCAGAGTTGTCATGAAGAATAAATAAAATAATGAATAAAATGAACCTGGTTCAGTGCCTGAACCAGGAGGCAGTAAAATAAATGGTAGCTAAAGGTAGCTATTGTGATCATTAACTGAATTTTTGAGCAGGGAAGAACCACAAATATTATATCCAGTTTTTATTTATATATTTTTACCTCTTTCAGCAGCAAAACTACCTCTATATAATTTCACACAAAACTTTAAGTAGAATCTCAGGAATAGTCTCAATCTGTTAAAAAATAAAAATAAAAGCAATAGATAAGTCTCTTGGATGGAGTCAATTTCCCTTTTCTTCTGATAAATTTTTTCCCTATGTTTATTATTTATTTATTTATTCATTTATTTATTTATTTTTACATTTAATGCCCCCCTCCCCTCTTCTTTTTATCCTCATTGTTCTTCTCTTTCTCTTTCTTTTCTTGCTTTTGTTTTTTCATAGACTGTTTCCAGAGCCATGGTCTCTATAGTCCAAGCAAACAGCTTGAAAGCCATGGATCTAGTTTGTCTTCTCACTTTGCACCGGAATAAAAAGAGGCACAGATTGGTGAAGTGACATACAAGGTTGCACATCTAGCTAACTACTCAGTAAAAAAAGACATATCAGAATTTATTATTCTTGATTTTTAGTCTGGTGGTCTGTCTATATCACAATGAAGGTGATGCCATAGAGTGACCAGAAAGCTTCTAGAAAAATTAAATATTTTAGAAAATTTATTTAAGGCAAAATATACAAAATGATGGCAAAAATAGTCTATCTCACTGCAGAATCTTCTTTTGTATATTGCAACAACAGTACTCATAAGTACAGAATTTGGCCCTCCATCAGCACCACATGAAAGGAATGTTGTTTGTGAGATGTACTAGATTAGAAACAGCTTTCCTTCAGCATAGCAGTATTTTAATTTTGTTTGAAGCCTGGAGTTCTCCACAGAGATTTAGAGTTTTGAATTTAGGTTTCAGAGAGTCAGAGCTCTGAGAAAAATATCACAACACATTGGTAGAAAAATGCAAGATTAGCAAAGCAGGGTGTGGCTGTCTTTTGTTACCCCGTTAGGTTCAGGGAAACGGTATATTTTTGTTTTCAACTTCTTTTTCATCTCTGGGTGATCTCTCTAGCAGGTGCTCTGGGGATGTTACAAAAGAGGCTGAATAAACTGCCTGCCAAGTTATGCTATTAAAACTTTTTTTTAGTTTGGCCTAGCCCTGAAACACAAAATTTTATTTCTAGAAGAAATTTAAAAATTACCAGTCTAATTGAACAGAGTGGGTCTTTTCCAAAGTTAGTGCAGAGCCAATAGGATACTAGTCTTAAAATCAAAATTACTTAAGTCTGGGATAAACAATATTTGTTTATGAATATGCATAAAGGTAAATTCTGAATCATATTTTTAATGGTTATGACCATGAGTGTGATACCTTCAAGTAATACTTCAGGTATGCAAATGAAAGTGTATCTATTATCTAGACAATAAATTCTGTCCACAGTAAAGACACATTCACTGTAAAAGTGCTTAGATCATGTTGTTCAAAGGAAAACATATTATAGACTACTATTAAAGCTTCAGCAGGATATCTAATGATAAACTCATATTCTTGACAAAAGGACTGGTTCACTTAGCAAAAAATAAAAAATAAAACAAATAATATTATGTATCTAAAATCTACTCACTTGGTGGTTTAAGTTTACTTTTTATTCTGACTGATTGCGCTGTTTATATCACCTACTAATGAATTGTCTGAGAGAGGTGACTGGTGAGAATCTTGAGACTAGGTTTTTCCTTTTTAACATTTGTCAATTCATTAATATTGATTTCTCTTAAGGGTTAGTCTGGTATAGTAATATAGTAACATAAATATAGGATATAATTTAGCTTGAGTTAGAGTTCTAGTTTTAGATCTTACTTGCATTAGCAACCTAACAACTTTAGAAAAGCCCTCATCTGAAAGATAATATGTACTTTGCCTGGTTTTTAAGAGTCTTAAGGAAAATACTTATGTGCAAGTCTTTTTGTAAAATATTATAGAATGATAGTTTTTGTTTCTCTGATACGTTCCTGACACCTCTTTTAGTAAAACTTGAGATAGTAAAAGAATGTTTTCTTTGTTCTTTATGTGTGTGGTCTGCTTCATGTTTCATGTAGAACTGGCTGTTACTTCTTTTTTTTTTTTTAAGAAAATCTAAATTAGTATCCCATGGGTAACATTTTACTCTTATTTAGTTATTTAAGTTCTATAGAGTGTCTTCATTTCTTTTAACTTGCCAAGAAAATTTCTACTCATTTGCACCTTGGCTTTTGAGTCATGTTTTCCTCCATGGACTTTTTTTTTTTTCTACTTTGTTGAATGATTTTCTCTGTCCTAAGTAGGAATAATTTATGATGTATATGGAATAGGAGGGAGAAAGCTGACCATGTAAAGCTATCAAATAATTTATTATAAAAATTAAAATAGCAGTAGAAATTGTTTGTAGTAATTCACCTAAGAAAATAATAGGTAGGAAAGTCATAACAATAGTTATGTCTCCAATATGTCTAAAAGTATAGTTAATTACAAAAAACATTTGACTTACAACACAGGCTAATAAATTGGAAAAAAGATACTTAGTGAGATGGAACCTAAAATGAGGGATCTACATAATGGTTTTGCACTCAATTCCAAAGTGTGGGGAGGTTTTTCTACACCATCAAGCAATTCTTGGACTTCATCTGGGTGTCCTACAATTCAACTCAATTCTGACACTATGTACCTGGAGATAGCATCACATCTCACAAGTTAAGGGCTCAGTCACATGAGAGTGCTCCTCCTGCATCCACTTCAGATGCCAATAGCAAGTCCAGGTTGTCATTCGTGCTTCTCAAGCATGGCTATAGATTTGAGGTTTCAATGATTTCTCCCCTTTGGAGTCAATTAATTTGCTAGAGCAGCGCACATAACTCCGAAAGAAAGATTTTACTTATTAGATTACAGATTTATTATAAAAATATATAACAGGAACAGTCAGATGGAAGAAACACATAGGGCAGGGTACGAGGAAATGCTGTTGAACTTCCATACCCTCTCCAAACACAATTCTCCCTAAATTTTCATGCATTCATAAACACCAAAACTCAAAACTCTCTGAAACTTGATGCCCCCTCCTTTTAATGGTTGTTTTATTACATAGGCATGATTGATTAAAAAATAATTGACAATTGGTAATTGAACTCAGTCTCCAGCCCCTCTCCTCTCTCTGGAAGTGGGGGAGATAGAACTGAAATTCTAACACTCTAATCATATGGTTGGTTTCTCTGCTGACCAGCCCTGATCCTTAGGTGCTTTCTAAAAGTCATCTTATTAATATAACAAAAGGCATTTCAATCACACTCATCACAGGACATTCCAAGAATTTTAAGAGTTTTGTGTCAGAAGCAGGACAAAGACCAAGTATATGAGGTCCAATAATTAAGTTCATGAACTCATCCTAGAAAAAGTGCTATATAACTCATTGCTGAATATCACTATGGTCACTTTCGAAGTACTCTTCTTGGGAAGCCATTCACCAATACCAGTGCCTAGTCTACCCTTCAAAGCAATTTTGAAACTCTTTTTTTGTAATGGCCATCAGAGCCATTGTCCTATCACCCTTGATGTCATAAACGTCATCTAAATGTCTTATTTTCAATATTTTCTTTATCTTTGGGTAAAGAAAAAAAAGTCATTAGGGCCAGATCAGGTGAGTAGGAAGGGTGTGCCAATACAGTTACATGTTTACTGACTAAAGACTTCATCACCCAGTGCTGTGTGAACTGTTGCAATTGTTGTGATGCAAGAGCCATGAGTTGTTGGTGAAAAGTTCAGGTAAGTTTTGTGTAACTTTTTCATGCAGGTTTTTCAGCATTCCAGATAGTCAACCTGTGTGACTGTTTGTCCAGTGTGTACAAATACATAATGAACAATCCTTCTGATATCAAAATACTAACAATACTACTACTATTACTAATAATAAAATAAAAAAATTAGCAACATCATTTTGACTTTGATTTGAACTGGAGGAATGTTTTAGGCTAGGGAGAACTGACTGACTTTCACTGTGCTTTGACACTTTGTTTCAGGGTTATAGTGGTACACTCATGTTTCATCACTAGTTATTTTGCAATATTTTCTGTCTGGATTTGTTGTCTCATGGCCCTGAAAAATGAGAACATGGACACATAAAGGGAGGGTAAGCAGCAAAGTTTATTTAGAGTAAATGCAGAGAAAGTACACTTCCACTAGGTGAAAGTGGGCCTCAAGTAAGAAAAGGTGGCTCAAAAGGCATCAGTTATTGGCATATGGGCAGTTTTATTCTTTTTTCTTAGAAGGAGTCACACATTTCCCGGCATGGGGCCTTTTGATGAATAATCTTAATTAATAGAGGTGCATTACATCACCTTTATTTACTGGTATAAGTTTCTTTCCAGAGCTCAGTCTGATATAATGATATTAATGAACTTCTGGGAATATGTATGATATAATAATGGTATAATGAGGCTTAGGTGGAAGGTGGGTCCTATGGAAGGAGTCCTAAGATGTCCTATTCTAGCTGCCTGCTTACTTTTCTTTTGAGAGGCATGATTCCCCCTCCCCCAAATCTCTTTGAGAAGCTGAGGGGCTGACAAGTCTCTTTTCTTCTGTATCTACCTCCTGCTGAGTGTGGTCATTGACCCTGCCTGTTGGAGGGGGGGAGGGGTCTAGGAACTATTCCCTTTACTAAGCTAAAATGGGGGAAAGGGGTCTCAAGATCCACCCCAAAGACTGTGTTGACTTCTTTGGTTGGAATGGTCTGGAAACCTTGTTGGGGGTATATTTTATATGCTGATGGCCCCTAGATAAGGAAAGACAGATACAGATAATGAATTTGAAAGCATTGGCCCAAAAGCAGACTCCTGGGGTATTATCTGTCCAGGAGTTGAATCTGGAAGGCCTGGAAAAAATATGTGGTCATAATCAACACAAGCTAATTTTTTTGGCTGATAGATTCCAGGGTGATTCACTAAGGCTGGAGACTTAGCATAAGAATGATTAAAGTCAAAGACACTGGGGAAATTCTAAGAACAAGCAAAAGAGTAAAACCAGGGAGCAAATTGAACTAAGAAAAAGGAGACCAAAAACTGCTATTTAAAAAATGGGGTTGGGGTCTTCTTTATTTGGCTCCTATCAATAACATGGCCCAAAACATTATTTGCCTCTCCAAATAGGTCTTGGCAAACTTAAGTTCTGACATTCTCAGGACGGTACACAAAAACATACAACACACTCAGCAAGACACCACCACATGTCTATATGAACATAGCTGTGAGACACTAATATACCAAAGTTATGAAACCTTGCTGAGTTGTTTGTACAGTGCTCCCAACATAAGTGCATGGTGGCAAGTTTGTGAACTTCATTGTCAGATCTTGTATGCTTCTTATTATAAGTCACAATATCACATTATGTTAGAAAATATCCAAATATGCTAAAGAGATTGCCTATATATAAAGTACCATTAAAAAGGATAATTAAGACTAAAATAGAAATAGCATAGAAAAATTAATATTTTGAGATTATATAAAGAAACTATATGAGCAGACAGAAAAAAATATTAATGTTCCTCTAATTCAAAATATAAGATTGACACCAGGTTGAATGTCATAGTCAGGAATACTTTAACTGTCAAGACATACATTGAAAGTGTTATTCAGTGGAACGAAGAACATCTAATGAAGAATATCAGACTTGTGTAGATGACAATTTCATTTTTTAATAGGTATGAACATTGACCTGGTTAACAAAGTGGTAATAACAAGAACTGTAAGACAAAGTGATCCTGTCATCTTAATGCTGAGGTTTCTGGATTCACAAAATAAAGGTTAGCTATAGGAAGGCTAACTGTTTGAAGACACATTAAGATAGTGTATATAACATACTTAGTATATGATTTAAGGTAGATATTAAATTACTTAGCATTTCAGTGTATAGCAGTGTACATGAGAATGTCAGTGTTTCTAGATCTTTGACTTTTAAAAGATAAAAGTGTTTTTTATTTAACAAATAAAATCCTTTCTTAACTTTTTATGAAAATTTTGTTTACATGCTATTTCTTATGTACAGAGGATTTGATTTTTTAAGTATGCAATTTACTATTTTTATTTTTACTTTTGGTACTATACTTAGGAAGACATGCATGTCTCCCCCTTATATTTTGGGTGAATATTCATCTACTGAAGTGTATGTAGATACTGCACTTGATCTTAGCCAAAAGGCCAAGAAGCAATTCAAGTGTATGTAGATTTGTAGAGCTGTGGCTGTTTGCAGGTTGTGAAAGAATTCACTAGACAAGTAAGAAGAAGAGAAGCAGTTTTATTAAATACACTTAAGGATGAGTGGACAGACTTAAAAGAGACAGCTGCACTGATGGCCTCTGGTAGCTATCCTTTTATAAGGGGGAAATCATTAAGCATGATTACTAGGAAGTTGGGGTTGTGGACCTACTGATTGGTCAGGGCTAAGTCAGGGAGCAATTAATCATGGCTTTAGGTTCTGATGTCAGTCGTGGCGTCAGGCAGTCCAATTTCTAAGGGATGTCGTCTGTGAGGCCATTCTGATTTTATGAGTTCGAAGCTAAAATACAACTGAGTCCAAGATGTTATTTTTAGTTGACAAAAACACTGTTTCTATGGTTAATATACCTCAAACTTTGTTTCTAAACATATTTGATACTGGCCCAAAACTGATGTTCTAGGGGTTTAATGATTAAATGGAGTGAACATAACATATAAGTAGGTAGGAAGCTCTAAGGCAGGGGTGTAAAACATGGGCCATTTGGTGCAACAGGCAAGATTCATGTGGGCCACATCACATTTACAAATTTTGTTAAATTTATATTCTGAAGTGAGGCTTCAGGAATATGGATAGGATAATTAAAACACTATATAATTGCTTTTATTTAAACACTTATTTTATTTAATGTATTTATAAAACTAAAATTATTCTTTTTTACCCGAAACTATTTTCTTTATAACAATTTTTTCTATTTTCATTTTATTTCAGAGCATTGTGGGCCACAAAAAATTACCTCGGCCCCTGGGCCACCAGTTTGACACCCCTGGTCTAAGGCATCGGTTCCCAAGCATGGTATGCTGACTGCTGGGGGAACATACTGAAACTGGACCACTCAGGGGTATGTGAAAAATAATCAGTAATGGTGAAAAAATAAGCAAAGTACAGAAATGCAAAGCATTAGTTATGGAACAATAAATGTTAAGTTTGAATCACCATTAATGGAGACTGTTCAAAATTAGACCATATTATCAAATCATGATTGGTGAAGGCATATCTATGAACCCTTCCCCCAAACCATTCTTCTACCTATCATTACACAGTTTCAGAACAATCCATTTGCAAAGTTTCTAAAACTTCCTCAAACATATAAATACATCTGTAGCCAGACTTTTTGATCAGTTTAGTTATTGTCTGAGTAATAGTAAGTGCATTGTCTTTAATCGTGATTCTTTTCAAGTAGTTTTTTATTTAATATTTAACATAGTTTTAGTTATTATTGTCAGTTACAGATCAGTAGTTGAAAACAGGAATGGTTAAAAACCCAAAACTTGATGTGCATTATAACCCATCTCCAAGTACGTCTCAACATGTCTGCAGCTACAAGTACACCCACACTGGGAGATAGTAGAAAGGTACGTGCCTCATATACTACACAGAAAATAAAAAAAGAAAATACTCTGAAGAGTATATTGAATATGAGTTTTTATTTATAAGAAATGATGACTGTCCTAAGCCTTTGTGTGTTGTGTGTGGGAAAATATTATTCAACAGTTGCAAAAAACTGTCTCTACTCATGTGACATTTCGAAACTAAACATCCTATGTATAAAAACAACAACAAAAACACATTATTTTCAGCACTTAGAGAAGTGTCCAACTGTTACTTCATACATGATGTTAGTGTAAGGAATTGACACAAGAAATTGAGTGGCTCATCAAATGTAAGCCTTTATTGGGAGTGCTCCCGGGCGAGGTTTGCCAGCCCAAAAGAGAATTGGGGCCGGAGAAGTTGTGCCTTGGGAAAGGAGTGAGTAGATTTTATAGGGTTCTGGGGTGGGGGAGAAGCAGATAAGGTGAAGAATGGCAGCCGTTTGAAAATTTCTTTGTCACATCCTGTTTGCCCAGGGAAAAGTCCCTTTGCTATATCCTATTTGCCCAGGCCCCCGAGGCCCACCAGCCTTACAGTAAGGAAAGAAAGACAATGAGAATGCAGTTGAAACTTCACACTGAATTGCTTATCACATAGCTAAATATGGTAAAAATTACACCATAGCTAAAGACTTAATTTCTCCTTGTATTAAGAATACCATTTTTTGTATGTTTGGGGAAGAATATGTCCACAAAATAAATACTATTTCTTTTTCAAACAATACAATATCTCAACTAATTCAGGAAATGTATGACAATGCAGAAACTATAGTAGTAGAGAGAATTAGGAAAAGTAAATTATTTTCCATTCAGGTTAAGGAAAGTGTAGATGTTGTTGATTTATGTATTTTGCTCATCATTGTGAGGTAGCTGGTAGGAGATAAAATTGAGGACAACCTGTTGCTTTGTTACCCATTGACAATGTACCATAGACAAAAATATTTTTAATGCAATCAATTGTTATTTCATTGAAAAGAACATTAGTTGGTTGAATTGTGGTGTATGTACTGATGGAGACAAGCCCACATCAGGTTGTGTTATATGCCTACCTAGCCAATTTAAAGAAGTAGCTCCCCGTATACCATGGAGTCACTGTTGCATTCATAGACAAAGTCTTACATCCAAGCCTCTCCCCAGTGAACTATAAGATGTTCTTAATGAGGCTGTAAGAGTTGTAAATTTTACTAAGTCACAACCCTGAAACTCCAGATTGCTCAAAGTACTGTGGAAGAAATGAACAGCATTTACAGCACAGTACTTTTGCATATGAAGGTAAGGTGGCTATCTCATGGCAAAGTACTTACATGAATGTTTGAACTTAGACATGAAATTCAGGTATTTTTTGAAGACAATCATTTTCCTCTTGCTCCAAAGTTCCAGGACAGTGATTGGCTTCAAAGTCTTGTATATTTATCAGACATTTTTCTAGAAATAAACAAACTCTACTTGGAACTTCAAAACAGCTCAATCACTATATTCAAAGTAACTAAGAAAATTGAGTCAATGATTAAAAAACTGGAATTTTGGAAAGTGTGTATTGAGAGAGGTTAACCTGAAGTTTTTAAACTCTGCACAACTTCTTATCTGAGAATGACTTGCACCTATCCCAAAACGTGAAAGAGAATATTGTAAATCACTTGGAAGGTCTTAAAGTGACCTTTTATAAGTACTTTCCTTAATGTGGAAAAGAAAACAACTGAATTGCAGATCCCTTCAATAAAGAATTCTTCAAAAAAGTTAAACTATCAATCAATAAAATAAGGTAGTTAATCAAACTTGCAACCAATTCTTTAAATTCTGATTTTAAAAGAAAGCATTTTATTACCTTCTGGGTAGATGTTAGTGAGGAACATAAACAGTTCAGTGAGAAGGCACTCAAATACCTCTTGTCATCTACTAATACTGAACAAATGGAGACAACCTTTTCTTCTTACATCTTTGTGAAAAATAAGTACTGCAATAAACTTAATGCAAGTTTGAATTAAAGACTATTTTGCATCTTTTGAGCCTAATTTTAAGAAATAAGGGCATCAAAGCAAGTTCAAATATTTCACTGACAAAGTTTTAGTTTGATAGTGATCTGCATAACAATTATTACAGACTTCAGATAATACAAAAATATATTATTAATAATAAATCAAAAGTTTGTTAAATACTTGATTCATTATCAATATTTCACTGTCATGAATATTGTAAAGTTAAACCTGTGATTTGTACTTATAGTGTGGTAATTTTTCTTTTCTAACTTATTACCTCACTTTTATTATTTTACATTAAGATAGGCACCCAGCAAATGTGTCACTATTTAAAAAGAGCTGTTTTAAAGATAAGGAGTATAATTTATAAAAATGAGTTTAAAAGTGGTACACAAGTAAAATATGGTTGGGAACCACTGATCTAATAAGGGAAAAGATTAAAGTAATTTATAATTCTACCAGGTTAAACAAAACCAGCTTGGAAATAAGGAATATCATGGTTCTTTTTTTTTTCTTTAAAAATTCAATTGTCTGTTGCAATGCAACTGCATATTTTTGCTCAGGGCATTCATTATTCTCTCTGAATGCAGTTGTTTGTTGGGCACAACCGTGGGTCCTGACCCTGCTAAGACATTGTGACCATAATTTTCTAGCTATTGTAATGTCCTACCTGTTCAGTGTACTGTTTGTGGCTGTTATAGAAAGCAGAATTTCCCAAATATCTTTTTGTTTTTAACATTTATGTCAAGGAAAGAAGTTTTAGACTAGAAATATAAAATGCACACTGGAGAGCCA
>PVKE010045466.1:0-12609 GCA_004027555.1 Craseonycteris thonglongyai | reverse complement strand
CCCCAGCTCAGCATATGGGTCCACACAGGCCGGGGCCAGGATTCGATCCTTGGTCCCCAGGGCTGCAAAGTGAGCGCCTAACCCACTGAGCCATCCCGGCTTCCCCAATCTTCTTAAATTTATTGAGACTCATTTTGTGGCCCAATGTGTGGTCAACATTAGAAAATATTCCATGTGCACTTGAAAAGACTCTATAATCTCTTGCTTCAGTGCTAAAGGCTCTAAAAATATTAATTAAATCCATTTGATCTAAAGTATCATTTAAAACCACCATTTCCTTATTGATTTTCCGTCTGAAAGATCTGTTTATTGGTGTCAATGGGTATTAAAGTCTCATACTATTGTAACAAGGTGAAGAAGGAAGGGGCCAGAGCAGGAGGAGGCTGCCCAGGGCAGCGGTAAATCCAGGCACCTGATGAATGTCTCTCCTCTCAGGATGAAGGTTCTAGGGGCTGAGAGTCTCAGGCTTAATTGGTGCTAATTGACCACAGCTGACAAAGAGCCACAAGCTAGCATCGGTGGAGGGAATTGCTGGTGATGGGCCATAATTGACAGGAGAAGCAGGATCCTCCTGCCTTCTAGGCAGGGATATAAGACAAGGGGAGGCTGCAAGCTGGGAGGGGCACTTGGGTCACAGAGTTTTGGTTTGAAGGGAGCGCCACTTGGGTCATAGACATTTGGTTTGCAATCAGGGGAGCGTGGAACACGGAGGTTTTGTTGGCAGGGAGCAGCTGGCTCAGCCCACCAGGCATAGCAGCGACTCTGGTGTCACCCTGGTAGTGTGGCTGGAGGAGCTAGGCAGCCTTTGAGAGTGGAAACCTACTGTCTCTTCAGGTCACTGGTGCTGACCAAAACACTTATTCTATGACCCAATTCCTGTGTCAGTCTACTGGCTGAGTGTCATAGGCAGCTCGAGCACAGACTGTTACGCTTCGGTAACACTATGACTGTATTGTTCTTGATCTCTCCTTTCATGTCAGTCAATATTTGCTTTGTATATTTAGGTGCTTTCATGCTGGGTGCATAAAGGTTTACTAGGGTTGTATCGGTTTGCTGGGTTGAGCCCTTTATTATTATGTAATGTCCTTCTTTGTCTCTTATTATAGTCTTTGTTTTAAAGTCAATTTGGTCTGATATAAGCATGGCTACTGTAGCTTTTTTAAAAATGATTTTATTGTTTTTGACAGAAACAGAGAGAGACAGAGATGGAGAGAGACAGAGAGAAGGGGGAGGGCCCAGAACAGTCTCTGTAGTTGTACGTCATCAGTTTTCGACGTGATTTCATTCCACATAGGTGGGCGGGGGCTGAGCAGGGCAGGAACTGGGCTGGGGGCCTCCTGCATGGGAGGCACACCCCAGTTCAGCATATGGGTCTGCAAGGACTGGGGCCAGGATTTGATCCTCGGTCCCCAGGGCTGCAAAGTGAGTGCTTAACCCACTGAGCCATCCCGGCTTCTCCTACCCCAGCTTTTTGTTGTTTCCAATTTCATCCAATGTCTTTTTCCATCCCTTTACATTCAGTTTGTGTGTGTCTTTTGATCTGAGGTGAGTCTCTTATAGATGGCATATGCATGGCTCTTGTTTTCATATCCATACAGATTCCCTATGTCTTTTTATTAGAGCTACATTGAGACTCAAAG
Organism: Craseonycteris thonglongyai; assembly: GCA_004027555.1. Classification (NCBI taxonomy): domain Eukaryota; kingdom Metazoa; phylum Chordata; class Mammalia; order Chiroptera; family Craseonycteridae; genus Craseonycteris; species Craseonycteris thonglongyai. Next base: position 10,969 of record PVKE010045466.1, on the reverse strand, counting down.
CTGGCTGCCACCAGTATTGGGTTTGGAGCAGCTTAGCAAAAGCCCCAAGGCACCCTAAAGCCTGACACCACCTGCTGGCTTCACGTTAAGCTCAGCTACTGAAAGAGCATTGGGCGGATGTACTGTGGGTGAGGCAAGTTCCCAGGTAGTCATTAGGGTAGGGTAAGGGGTCACCAGGTTAATACAGATCCAGGTTTAGTACCAGTTCTGAGCCTGGGGTCCCTTCCAAAAGGCTTGGAGCACACCAAGGCCAGCTGCTGCCTGCCTCAGGCCCTCAGACTACTGCGAGTAATTCAAGAAAGACTGCATCACAGGCCAGGGCTGGCTGACTGCCTCTGGGGCTGCTGGAGCCAAGGCCAATTGTCTGCTGAAGAAAGAGCCTCCTGTTGTGCACGATGTGGGCTGTTGGTTGCTGCTGACAGGGCCTCAAGATGTGTGTGAATTGGGTGGGGTGGGGTCCCAGGGAGTCACCAGGGCAGGGCTAGTGTTTTCATCAAGTTAATGTAGATTTATTTATGGTAGCGGTCCTGAACCTGGAGCTTTGATACTAGATTCCCAGAGTGCACCAAGACCCTGTTCCACCTGTCTTGGGCCCTCAGACTCCCAAGAGTTGTCCAAGAAAGACCGCACTGCAGGTTGGGGCTGGTTGCCTGCCACCAAAATTGCTTCTGGCAGTATGGGGATGGGTATGATTACCAGGCTGCCCAAAGTGCCTCCAGTGGTATTGCGTGAGTTGGGGGGAGAGGGGTCTCAGGAAGTCACTGGGGTGATGCAAACGGAGTTCACCAGGCCAATGCGGTTTCAGATTTGGCCATTTCCAGGGATGACTCAACACGGGAATTATGATGCCTGCCTACTGGCTGCACAGGAGGAGGGCTTAACACATGGATAATGATGGCTATTTCTCCAGCCATCACCCTGCAGCCACACAACTCAGTCTTTTCCTATAGGCCTCAGGGGCCTCTCACGTTTGCTGCTCTGCCCCTTCACTGGAGCCCAGGGTGAGTGCATATGAGTGAGTCTGTGCACGTGCCCTTTAAGAGCACATTTGCATTTCCAGCGGCCCTTGGTCTCACTCAGCCACAATCCCTGCTGATTTTCACAGCCAGAGATTGTGGGGACTTCTCTTCCTGAAACAGGAACCGGGGGCTGAGGAGCTTTGTGTGGGGCTGGGACCTCTTGTTCCTGTGGGGGACATCTACCACCAAGATATTGTTTCAGATGTTCAACCACCGCACATGGGTGTGTGGCTAGTCCTTCTCATGTCTCTGCCCCTCCTAGCAGTCTTGTGGCCTATTCCTTACATCCTTAGTTGTAGGCGTGATGTTCATCTAGTCTTCAGATGGTTCTCAAGGCTGATTGCTCTATAATTTAATTGTGATTTTAATGTGGTCGTGGGAGGAAGCAAGCACAGCCTTTACTTACCCCACCATCTTGCCCCTGGAAATTCTTGACAACGCTTTTGTGTGCTTCATGGCTCAGTTAGAGAGATCAATTACTGCCATGGCCAAAGCTATGCCATGTTCACTAGTGTGTACTAGAGGTGGCTTTTATCAGTCACTAGAGCTAATTATACATTTCTTCCCAACTCCATATTCAGTGAAGTCATATTTAGAGTATTGACACCGTAGAAATCTGCAAAAACCACAAATCAGCCCCCTACCCAGAGCCCATCGTTAAACCTTTACCAGCACACAATGCTCCCAGTGGACCTCCACTTACCCATCTTGCTTTGCTAACCAGTGATCTTTTCTTATACAGTGCCCACTGACCAATGCCCAACCTTCCAAGGCTCACAGCTGTCCAATCAGAGAAACTGCATGTATATCAAGAGTTGATTGCATTTGTTCCAAACCTGTTTATGCAACAGTATATTTGTTATAGTAATTACAGAATTAGGTAAATATTGTAATACTGATGGAATGTGAATATGAAAGTAATAGAGTTGTCATTTCCATGGGAATTAAGTTGAATGCTTGGGAAATTCTTAATAAAGGCAAATTGCTTAAAAACCGCTGTGAAATTGAGTGCAGGCAAAGCAATTGTAAATTTTTGGGAAAGGTTATATAAATCGGGAAGGATTCTGGGTTCTAGTTGCTTTGAAGTGTCTTCAAGTTCTTGTTACACTTCATTATATAAAAGAGGAGATTAAAAAATCAGGCAGAATGCCAAGTAGTGAGCATGTACCTAAATGAGGGATGCATATTTGTACATTCTTAAATTAAAATATGATATTGCAGGTGTGTTTGTATAATATCATCTTTTATGATTTCATATCCTTACCCACTTTTCACTGATAATGTGCTGTTAGTCCCAATCTTGTTGGCGAAGAGGCTTCTATTGTGACCTGTGCTACCCAATCGTTTCAGCACACGATGGCTCTATTCCACACAAAGATGTAGCTGTATGATCTTAGCTCTGCCATCTCAGTGTTTCTACTTGTGAAGCAAATAGTTTTACCTTGTTAGATTTCCAGTTCACTGCTTCTCTCGCTCCTTGCAGCCAGGTCACTTTCCTCTACCTGCTTTGCTCCTCCCCTCTCCCTTGCCTTCGCTCCCACAGCTTCTTTCTGCATAGCCCTCCCTGTTGCTCATTGCTGGTTGACATGCTACCCATTCCTCCAAACCCAGTTGTGTTACCAATTTATTCACAAAACTTGTCCTGGAGCCCTGACTAGACGTATTGTCACCAACAGCTCTCTCAGATAATTTTATCTGTATCTCACTAATGATATGGATTACTTCTTATGAAGACTTAGTTATTTAAATCATGAACTTGAGGATATGGTGGGGACTTTAAAGATCCTGGCATCCATCACCCTAATTTTGTGATTGAGTAAACAGGACCAGGGTCCTGCCCTGACTGGCTCAAGGTGGCTCAGGCAATCTGTGAACGCCACCCCCCCACCCCCGGAGGGTGGTCTGCACTGGTCTTCATTCACTGTGCTTTGTACGTATCAGTTCTCACATATACATTTTAAAGGTCAGATTTATTTAATTAAAACTTAGAGGTTCCCATTATGAAATATGTGGAAAGAACTATATATTCATTGCAAAGAATGTGAAAAATACTAAGTGATATGAAGAAAACCATGAAAACCATCATTTGTCTTGCTTTTCAGAGAGAAGGGTTTTTAAGATTTAGGGTCATTTCCTTCAGATTGAGTTGAAAGGAGAAAAAAAAGATCAAACAAGCCAGTATTATACTTGAAAAAAAGGCTTGAAGGAGAAAGTGCTTTTTTGATTGAGCAAATGGTGTCACTGATTCCAATCCAACAACCCTTTCACTCAAGAAATAAAAGTCGTGAGTGAGATAGATCCTGTGCTCAGCCCAGGGGGCTCAGAGATAAATTACATATTGTAGGTGCCTGCCTTGGAACATTTCATAATCTAGTGGAGGAACCAGACATATAAACAGATAATCACAATGCAGGCTGACAATGGAGAGCTGCCCAATTTCACACATTATGTGACATGGATTTTATGGCCTGTCGTACTGTGCTGCGGTGGTTTATAATTTCTGTTATCAAACCAAAAGCCACATAACAATGACCAGAGAAACTTTCTTTAAAGGTGATTGTTCATAAAGAGCAAATAATTGGAATTTCATCAACCAGTAATTACAAGAGCAGGAAAGGTTACCATGGTATATTTCATAACTGTAATCAAAAAAATTACAGGGAAGACTTTAAAAATGTTCCATTAATTAACTCCATTAAGGGTTACTGCCTGAGATGAAAGAGATAGAGCAACTAGAAATCATACCTAATGAGCAGTTTAAGGGATTTGAAATCGGCCAGTCAGGCATACTCTGGAATCAAGTGCTTCTTGCCTGTTACTATTTATGTCATATGATTCAATAATGATACTTGGTTTTGTCATTATTGTAATAATCGTATGCTATGGCCTCTTGTTATTAACAATGATATTTTACATTATTGAACTACTTTAAAATATTCACAAGACTTTGGCAATCCTTCCTTTAGTCTTTTTCTTATTTTAACCTGTCAGGTTAGTTTTTCCTGAACTTGATGCCTTTCACCAAGTGGAACAGTTGGAGTGCTGTCACAGCGGCTGTCAACATGATTGAAGTGAATGGGAGCAAGAATCATAAGAGAAACCAGCAGACGTGGGAGTGTGGTCTCCCAGGACAGTGTTCAGTGTCAAATGCTGCCTGGCCTTCTGAGGATGCTAAGAGAGTAATTGGTCTTGATGTGTATTCCTGAGGCAGCAGGAATGTGTTTCAGTTTCAACAGAGGTGGCCTGGAGTAGCTCCCACTCCATACTTGAAGGTCCCTTTTTGGGAGAACAGCAGTGGCTTGTTCTTGGGGGAAATGTAATTCTACCCAGCAAGATAGCTGGTTAGTGAATGGCGTTGCCTGGACCGCGATGTGGGCAAGTCACCTCCCGATTCTGGGACTCTGTTTCTTCTCTTTGAAATGACAGGATTGCATCAGATGACATTCCTGGCTCTTTCCAGCTTTGAAGCCCTATGAAGTTACCCTGGACTTGGATATGTCTGGAAAGGGGTGCTGAAGGGCACCGTGAAAACCCTTCTCCTGATGATTGGTCATTAGGAGTGACCATCATTGACTGGGTCATTCCATTGTCACCCAGGTCCATTCGCCTGACCCTCCTTCCAGGACCCAGAGCTGCTCTTTCATAATACTCCATGTAATGGCTGCAGACCGTTTGCAGAATCACGGCTATCTTCTGCAAACCCTCATTCATTTTCCTCTTTCCCAATGTGCAGGAAGAGAACCCTTTCCCTCTTTCCTTGAGGGCAGTTTGAGATTGGGTGACTGAGTTCTGGCCAAATAGAATTCAGGAGAAAATCAAGCAGGCCCTGCTAGGTCTGACTTGCAAAAGGCCGTGCAGCCTTCCAGCCCTGTCCACTCTGCTCTGCAGAACCTGGAGCCGTATTCTGACCTGGTATTCTGACCTGCTCAAAGGTAGGAAGATTGGGGGAAACCCAAGATGTTCTACACTAAATTGTGGCACGTCGTAGTTTTCTCCAGGTTCCAGGTTCTGCCCTGAAGCCAGCATATGGAAGGAGATCCTCTGGAATAGAATGAGTGGGGATGGTGTTACTTGTAAATTATCCACAAAAACAGTCTGGTGTTTCCTCAGTATGATAAACATGAAGTTGCTGTATGACCCAGCAATTCTGTTTCTAGGTATATATAAGGTGATCAGATTTTAACATTGGTAAAGCGGGACAACATTGACTGGTGGGGGAGGGGGTTCTTGATTAAAAATTTGGTCTATCTCCCGCCGTTCCCTAGCTTGTCGTGCATTCTTTCCAAAAATCGGGACTTTTTAAAACGCCGCGGGATGTGGGACAAATTGTTAAAAATTGGGACTGTTCCGCCAAAAGTGGGATGTCTGGTCACCTTAGGTATATACCTAAAAGAATTGAAGATGGTGTTCAAACAAAAGCCTATACATGAATGTTTATAGTGGCACTAGTCACAGTAGCCAAAAGATGGCAACAACACAAATGTCCATCAACAAATGAATGGATAAACAAAACGTGGTATATTCTTTTTATGGGAGAATATTATTCACCCATAATGAGGAATAAAGTACAGCATGATAAACATTGAAAATATTATGTAAGTGAAAGAAGCCAGTTGCACCAGACTGAATCTTATATGATACCAGGAATATAAATTATTAATCCATAAAGACAGAATGCAGATTAATGGTTGCCAGGGGATGGGGAAAGAATAATAGGAAGTGACTGCTTAAAGGGACACAGGTTTCCATTTCAGGTGATGAGAAAGTTCTGAAATTAGATGGTGATCCCGGTTACCCTAGTGCAGATGTACCTAGTGCCACTGAATTCTACATTTTAAAAATGATTAAAGTGGTAACAATTATGTTATATGTCTTTTACTACCACCACTGCCACCACCACAGGAAACTATTGACACAAGCAACCCTAAAGGACAAAACTGTAGTTGGAAAACAAGTCAAGGTATGAGAATTCATGTGCTTTAAAGGTCAAAGTGAGATGAACAGTAGCCAAACAAAGACTATGAGAAAGGTTGTAGCATGTGGGGTGCACACTGGGCCTGAGGTGGAGCGGTCTCTTGGGGGGAAGGGGGGAGGGGGGGAGGGCAGCTTGTCCTGTGCAGGTGCTTGGAGGGGATGGGGAGACTCTAAGAGTATTGAAGTGCTTTGACCACTATGCTTCAAGTGCACCCGAAGTTGTGGCTTCTGAATCTACCAGGGACAGAAAGTTAGCAAAGTTTTTTGGGATGAGCTTATGACCCTACCTGTGCCCTGTTTCCCCCTCTTCTGCCTAACGCGGCACACCCTTCCACCACTCTCCTGCCTCCTCGATCTCCCACCACCTTCTCTTCTGTAAATGAGCTGCGTGGGACAGGCCACAGACGAGGTGGTATCTAAGCTGGGTCTGGGGAGAGGGATGTGATTTCACTTAGTGAAGAGAAGGAAGGACCTTTCAATCAGAGGGAAGTACAGGTTTGGAAGTGTGTGGGTTGTCTGGCAACAGGGAACAGCTAAGTATGGCTGAAGCAAAGGAAGTGGGTAGCAGTAGATCCAGCATAAAACAGTGATGGGACACATAGCAAAAAGGCTTGCTATGTCATGTTCATGTGACAGTGGTGTCCATTCCTATCTTCCAACTCAGTGTTTACCAGCACGTTCTAGAACATTCCCACAGCACAGAGCTTGACTCAACACCCAACTTTAGGTGCAACCGGAAATTGGTGCACAATGTCTCCAAAGTGCACAACTGGCTGAAATGCTGATTCACATGGTGGCCAGGGAGTTAATGGGCAGTACTCCCTTCTAAAGAAACCCTGAGGGAAGTGTGGGTGCCACTTTCACAAGCCCTGTCCAGGATCTTGGTATTGAGTTGGATTTATTATTCTTATTTTTATAGTTAAATTTATTGGGGTGACATTGGTTAGCAAAAGGTACATAGGTTCCAGGTGTACAATTTTATAGACCTTCGTCTATGTGCTACAATATGTGTTCACCTCCCAGAGTCAGTTCTCTTTTCATGACCACATATTTAGCTTCCACTGCCTCCTGGTTTGATTTTTGTGCCTGACTTCTGTTTTGGGAATTAACATGATACAACTTGACATACTATCTTCTTCTCTAAATTTAGACCTCAGCTCTTCTTAGGCCATTGACAGATAATAAAAGACAGGATCTGCCACCTTCACAAGCCCTGGCTCCCATCTCCTCCCCTTGCCCATCACTTTTCTTTCTCAGAGTCTCTTGAACATAAAGAGGCTCCTCTCAAGTTCTTTATCAAACAAGAGAGTTTGATGACCTGTGGTGGGCCACCTAGACCTTCAAAACAGAAAGGCTTCTTTGTACACATTGCCTTTGGAGCAGAAGGCAGCTTCTGATCTTTAATGGTAAATCCAAAGCTGTTTCTTCCCTCCTTATTGAACAACATGCTTGATTGTTTGATTGTTCTCAAGGGGGCCCAGTCTGGATACACAAGATGCTTTGCTCTTTCTGCTCATTGGGTTCATCCCCATGGTAACCCACAGAGTTCTCTGCTTCCTGCCCCCTTACTGAGGTAGACATTAAAGCTCAGTTTCAACAGGAATTCTTCTTTCCAAAGGAGTTTAGAGTCCATTCTGTAACAAATGGGAAACCATTGAAGATTTTGAATGAGAAGAGGGACGTGACTAGAAGTGTATATTAGAAGGTATTGTATGGTCACTTAGAGCAAGGGGAAAGATCAGCCAACATTTCAGTAAAGGGCCAGAATGTATGCATTAATATTTTTGATTGTCTAGAATAATATTTTGGCTCCAGATGATCCTTTACTCAAGAAAAACCATCAATAAGTAGTTTTAGGTTTGAAATGTATATAGCGTAAACCCTCTTCGGGAATAGAGATGTTTGAAACAGTGTAGCTTTCTGGACTTAAACGGCTCTGCTTGATCTGAAAAGGATTGTCTGTACGATAGGCAGAGAGGCAATGCTCTAGATTTTGAGAACTGTTGCATTTGTTAGTAAAGTTTAAGCCATGTTTATGCTCAGATAATCTGGCTTACTTGTAAGAGGACCTGGTAGCTTTTGGTTACATGTTTGGGGTGGAGAGGGGTGGGAGAGGCTGAATCTGTGTGATAATAGAGGTGCTACATATGGGATGATAAAGGCTCTGTCCAGAAGCTGAGGCTGATGTTCATGAGGAACTAACTGTGTGAGACTCTGGGTGAGCTGAGCTGCTTCGGGACCCAGATGACAAAGGGAGGCTCATGGTTGTTGGTGCCTTTGTTCTTCTGGATCCTGGTCTCTGGGAGGACCAGCATGTGCATCAAGGATGACTTTCTCATTAGAGACCGAGGACAGCAGGGCTGAGGCAGGTGTCCAGTAACAGAAACATACCTCCTCTCAGTATCACAGGTCACACTCTGGTCTCTAAAAACATCGAGGGTGCACACACATGAGGGGCTCCTGTGACCTGCATGAGCAGGCCCGGCTCCACGTCATGACTATTTGGGCATTAATGGAAATGTGGCCTCAATTTGCATGCACAGATTTTGGGGATCTAAACACATCCATGGACATAGAAGAAATCACCCAGGACAGGACACGTTTCACATTATAAACATTAAATACATGAAGAGAAGAAACAACCTGTACCAACACATCAAAGAGGATCAATCGTCTGCCCCTGATAACTCCAACGAAATGTAGAGGCAGGAGAAGTGCCCCCTCGGATGGGAATGAGACCCTTTCCAGGGTCCCTCCATTTGCTCTCCAGGAGGGGTCATCAGGCCGTCCACTGCATCATAAAAGATGTTGGCTCAGAGGCCTTCTTCATTTGATTACATAATTACCAGGAGAGATGGGTCGGTGCTTTATGGTCATCTGTCTCCTGGGCATCCTTTTAATTACTGGGTAGTGCCAGGTCATAATGGAAAATGGGCATGCTGCCATGGACTTGAGAGATCTTTAAAGATAAGGCTTTCTGGGCTGGATTTCTAATTGATTTTCTTTCTTACTTTTTTTTTTGGTGATATTGTCACACTCTCCTTCAAGGCCCTCCCATTCCTCATGATTTACCTACTGAGAGAGTAAATGAACTTCAAAGGACACCCAGGGCTGATTTATGGTTCAGTTAGGCCTTTGGCTTTGGCTCTTTTTGTATCCAAACCAAGGGCTTTCGGGTGAGAGGGGCTGTGGGCTCAATGACTCCGCTGAGGGTGCTGGGCAGGGCCCTCTGCCACCCCGTGGGCTGGCAGGCTTCCCTCGCTTGGCTGGATCTGCAGGCTCCCATGCTCCTTCCCAACTTCCTGTGTGTGGCTCCTGCTGCTGCCAGTGAAGAGCAAGAGGAGTGTGTTCTGGGATGAGGGAGGTCTGATCTTCAGTCCTGGGGGCTCCAGGGCTGCAGGCCCATGTGAGCTTCCAAACCTGCTCAGAACCCCCCTTGTAGGGGCCTGCAGCATTCCCAGTGTATGCAGAGAGGAGGCGTGCAGGCTACATTCTCACTACGCAGACAGCCTCTAATGCCCTGCGCTGGACTCGGGTGTATGGCTGCTCCACTTCTACCCCACTGGGATAATCCAATCAGGTAGTAGTTATGGGCTCAGACTGGAGCTTGGTGTCCTGAGTTTTTAAAGAAGGAGCCTGCTGCTGTTACCTGGGTTCTGAAGTCATTCGCTCTCTCATAGGCCATGGCGATAACCCCGAGTTCCCTCTGTTTCAGTCTTGTCCCCTCCGGGCCACACTTATGACAGCTGTCTGCAGAGTTGCTGAGCTCCCTTACTCTAGACTTCCTGTTCACATTATATGTGGTGGAGTCCTGGGGGCACCACTAACCTAGGGTCTGATGTGACAGGTGAGCCATGCAATGAAGTAAACACTGCTGACTGACTAATGAGTAAGTCTTTACAAGCTTCTGCGATGCTTGCAAGACAACCTCAGATCCTTGGCTTGTTGCATGGAGCCCCCAGCCCTGCCTCTTGCCTTTCTCTCCATCATCTTCCATCTTCCCATCTCCCTCAAGACTATCCTTCAAGAATCCCTAATGCTTTGCAACATCCTGGAATTTCTTGTCCTGCCTTGTGCATTTGCCAGCACCCCTCCACCCCTCAAGACCCAATAGTCTTCCCTCCTCCTCTTCTTCCTGTCCCCCAGATCTCCTCCCTGAGACCTGTGCTCAGTACCATCCTCTAAACCTTACATCCAAAGCTTCACTGCCACCATATGATTACAACCTAATTTTTACTGGGCTGTGTCTTATTTATCACTATATCCTCTGGGCCTACAACATATGTGACCCAGAGTCAGCACACAATAAATATGCATGAAGAAAATGTAAGAAGTATACAACAGCCAGAGGCCTCAAGGACCTCACGGTTCACCTGAGAGGGCATCATACATCCAGGAAGACATAATGTACCTCAGAGACATCACGCACCTGGGAGACATCACGCACCTGGGAGACATCATACATCAGGGAAGACACCACACACCTGAAGAGACATTATGCACCTGGGAGACATCACGCACCTGGGAGACATCACGCACCTGGGAGACATCACACATCTGGGAAGACACCACATACCTGAGAAGACATTACACACCTGGGAGACATCACACACCTGGAGAGACCTCATGCACCTGGGAGACATCATGCACCTGGGAGACATCACGCACCTGAAGAGACATTATGCACCTGGGAGACATTACACACCTGGGAGACATCACACACCTGGGAGACATCACACACCTGGGAGCCATCACGCACCTGGGAGACATCACACATCTGGGAAGACACCACACACCTGAGAAGACATTACACACCTGGGAGACATCACACAACTGGAGAGACCTCATGCGCCTGGGAGACATCATGCACCTGGGAGACATCACGCACCTGAAGAGACATTATGCACCTGGGAGACATCACGCACCTGAAGAGACATTATGCACCTGGGAGACATTACACACCTGGGAGACATCAC
>PVKE010045465.1:0-12611 GCA_004027555.1 Craseonycteris thonglongyai | reverse complement strand
TCTTTACCCAAAGATAAAGAACATATTGGAAGGAAGATATTTTGATGACATTAAAGGCATCAAAGGTAATACAATAATGGCTCTGATGGCCATTTCAGAGAAAGAATTCCAAAATTGCTTTGAAGTGTGGACTAGATACTGTCTTCAGAGTGTAGCTTCCCAAGGACAGTACTTTGAAGGTGACTATAGTGATATTCATTAAAGAAGTATGTAGCACTTTTTCTAGGATGAGTTTGCAAATTTAATTGCCAAAGCTTGTATACACACCATACAATAGTGGAAGAGGAACAAATCAATTGCACAACCAATCCTCCTTCAGTTTGCAATAGAATTGGAGACACAGAACAGTTACTACTTCAAGTAATGCTAATATTAAATTTGGGAGTTAGGGAATATTCTTTGATTAACTCACCTTTTCTACTCACTGAAGGTAGCCCTGAAATTATTGTTCTCCAAGGCCCTTAGTTTTGCCCTCTGACAGGTCCTTCCTTCTCCAATATCTTCTTGAGCCATATCTGAAGACAATATTGAAAAATATGCTCACTTCAGTGAGCATGTAGAATATTAGGTACTCAAATTTTATTTTAAATTTTGAATTGTCTTTCTTTTTTAACCCAAGGTGCTGTGGCTTATTAACTGATTGAATTTTTTTCCTACTTGCTTCCAGTCTACATGTCAATAGTCTAGCGTACAATTCTTTTTAAGACAGGTGTCTCTCTCTCTACTGCTTGTTTACATTTGTGAAGCAATACTCTCTGTCAAAATTGAGATACTAATCAGCCTTCTAAATCTCAAAGATTAGACTGTAATAGTTTTTTTCTAACATTGTGTTTGGGCAATCATGGGGTGGTTGGAATTAGAATTTTTTACCAATAGAATGTCTTCAAATAACACATGATCCTTATCTCCCTCACTCTACATCCAATCATAACCAAGGTCTTAGAGTTGGCCTTTGGAAAACATTCCAAACTCCGCATATATGTTCAGGAAGGCAATGAGAAGGAAAAATCAGAAACAGCAACTCAAAGGGAAACTCACCTATTGAGATTCAGTATTTTTATAAGTGGTTCCAGAAAATATTATTTAGGAATTACTCACTTAGAAGAGTTGTAACTGTGGATACCTTTGTTTCTTTGTTAATTCTAATATCTAGAGACCTAGTATTACCTTAAATGTTTGTGCAACATCAGTTCTTGGGCATATAGGCACCAGTTTTTAACTGACTCCTCTAAAATAAAAAAAATATCTAAAAAAGAGAAAATAAACCCATAGCTAAGAGTTTTTCTCTTGAAATATTGTAGCAAGCAAAAAAATAATTTTAAGAGGATAATATCATATGTCAGAATCTATCATATTAAATAATTGAGAAAAAAATGTTTCTTACACTATATAATGAGATGAAATTATTTGGGTATTTTTTGATGGCATTTATTTTCCTCACTACAATTAAAATCACTGTACATTTTCCATCTCTTTCCCCTGTCAATACTTATTGAGTGGTTTATTCTTTGGCAGGGACTGTGTTATTCACTTGAGATGAAAAATGCAAAATGCAAAATCCCTTACATATTCTGGAGTAAAAGAATGACAAAACAAGCAAGACCAAAACAGGGTGCATGTTAATCAGAAACAATCTGAGTACTAAGTCACAAAGGTGCTCCTGGGGAATATGGGAAGAATTTACAGAGAAAATACCTAATAGAGTCTTAAGGAATGAGGAATAGGCAGGGAGATACCATAGTGGAGATGACATCAATGCAAGACAATAAACATGAGAAAATAAGGACACTGTAAACACATGGGCATATCAGAAGCCTAGTTTTCAACTAGGAAACCTGAGTCCCAGACCAGTCAGCCTTGTAAAATATACTATGAGATTCAAATTATTTTCATCAGTTAGAATGCACTTGTGTGTGTCCATGTATGTATGTATGTATGTATGTGTGTGTGTGTACACACTTTTGTCTTGTTTTATTTTGTTTATGTTGGTATACTCGGGTAAAGATTTAAAGCAATATACCTGATAGGACTGGGTAATGAATTGGTATTGTGTGGTGTTGATAACAGGGAAAGTGGGCAATAACAGGAAGAGTGAGCTATTACAGGGGAGGGACAAATATAGGACTGAACAAAGATCGTGGACATTTCTTTCAGAAATCATTTTTTCAATATATATTAGGCATTATTTCAATAAAGAAATTCTTTTTTCTCATTTCATTGCAAATGCTAATTCAACTTTCTGTTTCTACCATGATTCTGAAAAAAAAAACAACTAAAGCCTCAATGTTGTTTTTTACTCAAAATTGTCATAGAGATATATATAACAATTTTAATAGAGTATAATTGACACATACAAATGCACAGCTCTTTTAATTAATTTATATGAGGTGAATGGACAAGTGTTTTGGAATACTTCATGTAAAGTATTAAATCCTAACAAACAAACAGTTACCATTTTTAATTCACATTGCTATTCTATTAAAGAATATGCAATAACCTGGAACAAATTTTACTTAAAAATATCCATTAAATAAAGAACTAAGCCAGTGATTTTGTTCTTGTAATAAATATAAACCCACGTAAGTGCTTTCATTATACCCTGTACCTGGCAGCAAGTTTGATGGAGCCAAATTAATTAGCAATAAATCTTCTGGAATCCACTCAAAATATTATTCTAATTAATCAGAATAGGATTAAATGAATTGAAAAATGGTATTATCCCATGAAATAAATTTTATTGATTTCTAAGGTTACTTAATTAATTAGTCTGTTTTATCCTGGCATACCATTCAGTCTTTGACATTCAAGTCAGTTAAAAATGTTCAGATTACCTGGGATGAAGAGATTATAAAAAGATTTCAAGGAGCACCAAATAATTGTGATTCTTAGCTAGCTCATATTTATTTGCTTAAGCACACTCGATTCTAGTAATATAATTCATCTCTTTATTCATACACCCAAATAATTATTTTTGTAGTTCTTTAATCTTTAAATGACTTTTGTCCTTTTGGAATACTTTCATTTACTTTTTAATGATTTGTCTCTTCTTTGTAAATTTATTTTAATCTCTTCTTTAATAATCTACATTGAATGTTTCCAGAACACTTTCAGCAAAATTTTAAGTATCCTTTAAGGTAGCAATTAAGCTTCATTAAGGCATAACAATCTAAATCTTAACAGCAATAATGAGCATTTAATGAAACAAAGACAACTTTCCTTTTGAAGACATATAAACTGGCATTACTTCTTTTCTAGGCTGAGGAAGTACATTCTACCCTTTGGTAAGAATTTGACCTCAATATTTTTAATTTTATTGCTTTATTCAGTGCTTTTAAGTGCTTACACATCATGCTATTTTCTAAAGCTCTGAAGGAAAAAAAAAAATTCTTAAATCCCCATTAGTTTTCCACAATGTAGAGCATGGGAAAAGCAGCAGAAGTATAACTACAGTGGGGAAACATGCAAACACTACCTAAACTAAGTGATCAAGGCTAATATCTTCAGAGATAAATTACTTTCATTGTGCATATCTTTGAGACAATGTGCATTCTTTGTAAGAAGCTGTTGCCGCAGGGAAAAAAGAAAATACTCAAAAACAGAAAACATGACTAACTCAAACTGCAGGGCATTCTACAAAAATGCCTGATCAGTACTCTTCAAATATGTCAATATCAACATAAACAAGGGAGATCTGAGGAACTGTCACACAACAGAAGAAGCTAAACAAACATAAAGATGAGGCGTAATGTAGTATCCTGGGTAGGATCCTGGGTAGGATCCTGGAAAAAAGCATTATGGAGAAACTAAAGATATCCAAATAAAGTATGGAATTTATTTAAAGGCAATGTTTCCAGAAAATATTCAACTGCTTATAAAATTTTGATATATAAAAGAGAATAACTAGAAAGTGTATCCATTATTAAAGATAACAATTTTATGAAGCAAAAACATAGTAATTAAAATGAGGAAAAATTAGTGATGCTCACTAAATATTTCTGGCTCTCAATCTTTCAGGCACATGGTACCCTTCTTCACCCTTATTGTTGTGTGGGGCCAATTAAGGAGTTCTGCTCAGCATATTTTATGGGTAAATTATTTGTAATACTTAATTAGTTGTACAAGTCTCCAGAGGCTTATTTTTTTTCTCTGACAAAATGACCAACAATATTCCGAACTGTGTTTGCCCCATTGGCCTGGGTCCACATGTGACTCTGAAGTTCCAATGAATAAGATTTCTCTGTTTATTAGAATTTTTTTGTGAGAAACAACCAGAAAATAATTATAAACAAAACAACAACAACACCACAAGACCACAAACACAAAAAAACAACTTGGTTGTCACAAGTCACTGAGAATTTAGAGTTGCTGGTTACCAGTTCATAACTTTTGCTTACATACTGACAAAGTCATTTTTTTAATGAGAAAACACTATATAATTCTAGTCCTACTGACTTTACTACTTTAATTAACTAGATTCATTGAACAAACTCAATAATTGTCATAATTTTTCCTTCACAATGGATTGTATGAAGGTAAGAAAATAACAAAAGCATTTGTTTTAAGCATTAAAAGTTGACAGTTTTAGAACATTAGAGAGAATATTCCAGCTATAGCATTATCAAACCCTATGTCAAAGACCAATATTGATGTAACACCAGTATTTCTTTTCTTTTTTAAGATTTTTATTTTACTGTTTTGAAAGAAGGTTAGAGAGAGAGAAAAAAAAATGGGAGAGGGCCCAGAGCAGTTTTCATAGTTTTACATGGTTTCATTCCACACAGGTGGATGTGGGAACATGTGGGGTGGTAACCAAACCAGGGACCTTCTGTATGGGATGCAAGAACCTTCGTCATCAAGCCATCTCAACAGTTAGCAGTTGTGCCAAAGTTCAGCATATGGGGGTTGCCCAGGCCAGGGCTGGGAATCAAACCCCAGACCTCATGATTACAAGGCAAGCACTCAACTGCTGTGCTATCCCAGCATCCCACACCAGTATTTCTTCAAGTAAAATTAACATGCAAAATACTTTAAAAACTAGGACTTATGTATATGCCATGAGTGTCTACCTTAGCATACACTTTGAAGATTTCAATAAATGTTTCTCCTCTACCAAAATCTTCCTTGCCTCATCTTTATCCACATATACTACTTACATCTTTTGACACTATACACCTTACCTCTCTTTAAAAAGAAAGATGCCTACCATCTTATCTTTGTTGTCCACAGATAAACTATCTGAACTCCTATAATACAGTGTATATTAGAAAATGAACTTATATTTTCTACTATTATTTTATCATTAATTGTGATTATAAGCAATAATCTCTGTTCTTTAAGCACATTAAGTAGCAAACCTATTAGAATTTTCTTTTTCTTTTCAGTGTTTACCTCTTCCAACTACTTCAGGTGGTCCTGGGTACTGAGCTAATATTCAAGAAAACTTTTTTTTTTTCACTAAAAGATTCAAATCTAATCTAAAATACACATTTTCCATGAAAATTTTACAAACTAGTTTCAATATACTCAAATCAGTCTCTTACTCTACACATCCTTAGTATTTTTATCTACTACATTTATAAAATATCGTTTCAAATTTATTACCAAACTTTCTGAGACCAACTAGTTTTACTCACCTAGATACTATATTTTGACTCTTTTGTACTCAATCATATTTCTTAAACCTTTATTCAATGTTCTGAATTCTAAAGAAGCCTTAACTACTGAATATAGAGATATATATGAGTCTAACAAGAAGTAGAAATAAACTATCAAATTACATAGGTCTATTACATTTGAAAGAGAAGTTTATCTTGATCAAATATAATTTATTAAATATTCATTGTAACAGTAAAAAACTTTTTAAGTCTAGGTATTACAGGAAAAAAAAATCAAAATCTCTCAAACACATGTAAAAAATGCTGAAACTCATTTAGTAATAAGAGTTAAACAAATTAAAACCACAATTAGATTTCATTAAAAACACACCCATATAAACAAACATTTAAACAGATCTGAAAATGCTAACTGTAGATGAAAATGTAGGGGATGCTGGGATGGCTCAGCCAGTTGAGCATTCGTCTTGCTGCCCTAGGGTCTGAGGATCAAATCCCAGCCCTGGGTATGTGGACCTATATGCTGAACTGGGTGTATCCCCAGTTCAGTTCTCACTGGGGCCAGCTTCCTATGTGGGAGGCCCCCTGGTTTGGCTCCTGCCCCGGGCATGCTTCCCATGTGGGAGGCGTCCAGCTTGAGGGGGAGTACCTCCCATGTGGGAAGCTCCTGGCCAGTTCCTTCCCTGCACAGTCCCAGCACCCACCTGTGAGATAAACTAAGTAGAAAACTAGTAACATGCAACTATGTAGACTGATCTGGGCCCTCTCCCTTCTCTCTGTTTCTCTCTGCCTCTCTCTGCCCCTGTCTCTCTCTTTCTCTATCAAAAACAATAAAAAATACATCTTTAAAAAAATGTGGGGAAAGCCAGGATGGCTCATTGGGTTAAGTGCTCACTTTGTATCCCTGGGGACCAAGGATTGAATCCCGGCCCCAGCGGACCCATATGCTAAACTGGGGAGTGACCTCAGTTTGGTTCTCACTGGGGAGAGACCCCAGCCCAATTCCTGCCCTGTGCAGCCCCACATCCACCTGTGGAATGAAACTATGTGGAAAAAACAATGATGTGCAACTATGGAGATTATTCTGAGCCCTCCTCCTTCTCTCTGTCTGTCCCTGTATCTCTCTCTCTCTGTCAAAAATAATAAAAATAAATCTTTAAAAAAATGTGAATACTGCAAGTGCAGACTATATATATATATATATATATATATATATATATATATATATATGTAACATACATACACACACACAAATATTTAAGATTGTTGCATAGTGCCAATATTAGGATCTTACAGAAATAAATACAATAGAATATAGATATCCTCCCTCTATATAGATAGGTAGAAAGATAGATAAAAAAGAATACAATGTGTATGCACTGTACTCCTTAGATGGCTAGTCATGTTTATACTTTGTCATTTTTTATTATAAATTAATTTTATAACATCTTATTTTTTTATAAAAATGTTATGTCACAACAGATCATTCAATTTATAAAAGTCAACAAAAACAAAATGAGTTTTCACTTTGTGATATATATATGTATGTATGAAAATATATATCTTATTGTTTTTGTTTCTTTGGAGAACCTTCACAGGAAGTATGCAACAACATGAAATACACTCAGAATATTTAGCATGGAAAGAAAGGCACACATTTATACATAGTGTGGATTAATTTATATATGTGGATTAATTTATATAGAGTCTAAAAACAGTAAAACTAAAACATTGCTAATAAATGTGTAATAAAATAAAAAAGGGAAGCAAGAAAATTACTGTAGCAGAGTTCAAAAGAGTTATCATTTCTGCAGGAAGAAATATTTTGGGAGGGGGTATACAGAAGCTTCACAGGTGCTAAGAATGTTCTTTTTAGAACAAGATGATGGTTATATGAATATTCATTAATACTCATTATTTAATTTTTTTTTAAATTTATTTATTTTGACAGACAGAGAGAGAGAGATACAAAGACAGAGAGAGAACTGAACTGGGGGAGCTCCCAGTTCAGCATATGGTTGCACATGGGCCAGGGCAGGGATTAGATCCTCGGTCCCTGGGGCTGCAAAGTGAGCGCTTAACCCACTGAGCCATCCCGGCTTCCCCTTAATACTCATTATTTAAACTACACATATTTTATGTACTCTTATGTGCACATGATATTGCTTCAGACAGTAGTAAAGTCAATCCATCCAAGATTTTACACAACATAGTATTGCACACAAAAAAACCAAAAAACAAAAAAAACACAATTTTTTTAAAAAGGAGGAAAATAGAAATAATGTTAAGAATATAGAGAAAAGAATTGATTTATTTCCCCCAGGATCTCAATAAAATACCTGCTATCTAAATGTTATTGGCTTACTTCAAATTTATAAAAGGCTTAAAAAATGAGATTGACTTCTATAATAAAGAGACAAATTATCTGAAGAGCCATAGCAGAGACACCTTAACTGGGTTTCATTAAGATTTTTGTTATATTGGCATATATAGTTATATGTGGCATATGATACTCAAACTCTCAGGCTAGTAAATGACTTCAGTTTTGACTATGACTTTGGGAAATGAGGTGATTGGTGATTTAAGAGAAAAAGGAAATAAATAAAAGAAAATTAAAAAAATAAGTTCTTTAAGAAAATTTATGAAGTCACTATAAGGTATTATTATTTTCCATATTATCTTTTTCTTTCACTTAGGTCATGCTCCTTATTTAAAAAACCTTGGATATTGTAGAAGAATTCAAATACTCATTTTTGTACTATCCATAAAAGGCTTTATAATTATATATATTTTTGAACCTAAAATTACAGGTAATCTTTTCTGTGTTACTTTTATAGGTGTTATTCCATAGACAGTGCCTAACTCCCAATGACTTCATTAAGAATCCATAAGTGAAGTCATGTTGCCTGATTTTTTTCGATCTCACTTATAGGTGGAATATAAAACTGAAAGCCACAAAGAACCAAAACCTCATGGACACTTTCAATAGTTTAGTGGTTACCTGAGGGTAACGGGGGAGGTAGGTGAGAGAGTAGGGAGGAGGCATCCAATATATGGTGATGGAAAGAGAACTGAGAACATAATGCAATACATAGACAATATAGTGTAGAATTGTACACCTGGAACCTATGCAGGTTTTACCAACCAATGTTACTCTAATAAACTGAACAATTAGAAAAAAAAAAAAAAGGAGATGTGATCAAGAATCCATAAGGAGGGGATGCTGGGATAGCTCAATAGCTTGATCGCTTGCTTTGCAGCTATGAAGTCCCTGTCCTGGCCGGTACAAACTCATATGCTGTACTAGGGCGTGGTTCCCATGTGGGCGGCCCCCAGTTAGGTTTGTGTCCTGTGAGGCCCCATATCCACCTGTGTGGAATGAAACTGTTAAAACTAATGATGTACCACCATGAAGACTGCTCTGAGCCCTCCTTTTTTCTCTGTCTCTCTAACATTAAAGTAAATCTTAAAAAAAAAAAAAATTCATAAAATTTTTTTCCAAAATTAAGATACAACAAGAATTTATTCCTAAATTAAGATACATTTTTTTAAATTTAAGTAAAACTCACAGTGCCATTTGAAGCTTATTTGCCTTTGTCACGTACTTAAGCCACTACAACTTAGGAATTTTCTACTGCATAACCATTTCTAAAGAAAGAAGGCATTATATTTTTATGCCCTTTGCAAAGCATAATTTTTAAACATGTGTATCTTATATGTAGCACATTAATGAGTACTTCCTATGTGTGTTTTCAGCAAATAATGTATTTTAGCGTATGGTGTTTTTCCTTTTCCATCAATTAACTCAAATTCAGTCCTGTTGGTTAAGAAAAATGTTCTAACACACACACACAGACATGTGCAAGTATGTATATATGGAAAGGTATTATGTGACATGACAGAAAAAATATTTAAATAACTGCTCTAAAAGTGACATAGGAATGATGGAGAAAAATATAAATATCCTCTGAAATGTATCATTGAGCTCACAAAAAAGTAAAAACAGAAAGAAAACAAAAATCTCAAGGGGCCAGAAAGGAAGAAGCATACAAAAATCAATGTGATTAGTTGGCAGTTCGTGTGGCTAAAATGGCAATCATCTCCAACATTTGTGTCAAAGAACTTGGATTTTTTTTATGATTTATTTTTATTGTCTTTTACACAAAGAAAAAGACTGAGAGAAGGGGGAGGGCCCAAAGCAATCTCCACAGCTGCATGTCATTAATTTTCTACGTGGTTTTGTTCCACAGGTGGATGTGGGTCATGCAGGGCAGGAACCAGCTGGGGGCCTCCCACATGGGAGGGAAGGCTCTATGAGCCAGGGGCCTCCCACATGAGAAGCTCACCCTCTTGAGAACTGAACTAGGGGCACACCCCAGCCCAGCATATGAGTCCTCACCGGTCAGGCCAGGACTCAATCCTTGGACCTGGGGCTGCAAAACAAGTGCTCAACCTGCTGAGCCATCCTGGCATCCCCAAGAATTGGAATCTTAATGGCTGCATGGGTGCAGCAATTGATAACTTATGAGTCCATGAAAGTAGTAAGTCAAAACATAAATGCATGATTAAGGCCAGCAGAGTGGTATCTTCTGCCAGTAGAGGGATATAACTATAAAAATTTTATGCCTACTCAGAGTATCAGTTAGAAAATAACTACACATGAAAATGAAACCAAAGATCTGCTCTTTCATGAGTTTATAGTTTTGAAGACCCTTATGTATTAATTGAAAAAGTAGTATTCAAATGAGTTTACAGAACACTCATCATAAAAAGTGGTTCTTTCTGTGTGTAAAAAAATATGACATCAAACTATAACAATACAGAGAAAAACATGATAAAAAGAAAGAAAAAAATTAATGAGATAGGAGTATGTGATTTAACAACTTTTTCTACGTTTATGCATTGTATTCCTTACATAGCTATACTCATATTTTTTCTATAATTTTTTATTATAAAATAATTTTATAACAACTTACTTTTGTATAAAAATATCCTCAATTGATCATTCAATTTATAAAAGAAAATGAGTTTTTATTTGTGACTAAGTTTTTAAGATTTTTCTGTATTTTAAAAGATTAATAGGAGAGTTTATTTTCCATCATGAAGCCAATACTAAAACAGCAATTTGTTTGTTTGAAACAAATGTATCTCTGACCCCAAAAGACTTTTGAATATAAATATGAATCAAACCTACCCTCAACAATCGAAGACAGCCTGAATTGTGAATATTAAAATATTGCTTTATCTAAAGCAAGTATAAAATTAAAGACAACAACCCATCTGTATGTATGTTCATCACATTTTTTGAAAAGAATCATTGCTGTTGTATTAGAATCATTTTGACTGTTACCATAAAAATTCCATATGCAGGATTTCTTAGCAAAAATCAAATTACCAATACCAACACATTGATATTACCTGTTTAAAAATATTTTTTCTTTCTTTGCCCTCTATTAACTTGATGAGATTTTTCTATTCCTGTGAAGTAACATAGTTAATGAGTGTGAATTAAATAATCTGTTGACAATTTATATTGTGAAGTAAAATTTATGACATTAGCAGAAACAATGATAATAAAAGTACTGGTTTTAGTTTTATTTTTCTTTACTTTTGTTTCTTAAATGACCAAATTCAGAAGACAACAGAAACAAAAATAGCCACTATAGTCACCAGATGTCCAAAATGTTTTTACCTCTGCTACTCGCTACAAATTTAGACTAAAAGTGCCTCCAGTAGTACTTGAATCTTATTCTGAAAGTCAGTGATGGGGAACTAGTATCAAATTTGGCCTATTAAATTAATTAAAGAAATTGGCCATTAGACTGAGGTGGTTCCAATGCCAACATTCTTCTCATATCTCAACAGCCTATAATATAGGTAAGCCAAAATTTAAGCCAGTAAATTCCCTAAGGTTAAAATCAAAATGCTCAGGACAACCAATTACAAACAACCACCTAGGCTTTAAGCTATAATTAATCTATAATTTCCTTACTTTGCTTCTAATCTTTTTTCTGTAACAGTCTCTACTGCAACTCCTATGGACAGAGCACTCCTAACCACTTTTAGTTTAGTGTTGCCCAATTCGAATAGGTTTTTCCACAAAGGAAATCTTAAAAAATTTAACTGACCTGCAGGGCAACTCATAACCACCAGGATGGCTCAGCGGGGAAGGTTCCCCTCCCATGCAGAAGGCCCTGGTTTGGTTCACACCCTGCACAGCCCTACCTGTGCAGGTTTCATCCACCTATGTGGAATGAAACCATGTCACAACTAATGATATACAACTACGGAGACTGCTCTGGGCCTGCCCCCTTCTCTCTCTCACTTCCACCTTTTCTCAAACAATAAAATAAATCTTTGAAAATATTATAATATGCCTCTGTTTATCTTTTACAGTCCTGGTATCAAACAAGGGAACCTAGGGAGGCCCCTGATGGCTCCCAGCAGCAACGATTAAATAGGCTTAATTACCTCTTCAGAGCATGATTTCGCCATTTTCTCACTGCCTCTGAAGTTAGTGGGTTAGTGCTTGGTTCCAGGTGTATGGCTCTGCACTTATAGCTATAAGTGCCTTCAGACCTTCGGAGCATTTCTTTTTCCAGACAGGCTTCTGAAAACCACCAGACTCAGACCGGGTCTGACTTAAAAACTAGACCATTTCTGAAATTGAATTGAGTTCTACTTAGAATTTGGAGCGGTTCCTGGAATGGACTGGGGCAGATTTTAGAAACAAAACTATATCCAGGGTCAGACTGGGCCAATTTAGATACTAGACTGGTTCCAGGGTCAGGCTGGGTCAGATATAAACCAGGCCAATTTCACTGTGAGGACTCAGGTAAATAAAAGTTTAAGTCTGAACAAGTAGTTTAAGCTTAACAACCATAATCTTAAATTATAGTGGTGACAGTGGAGAAATTTTAACTGTTTTGGGTAAGCTTATCTGTTTATGAAGTACCCTAGAGCAGGGGTGGCGAACAAGTCGATCGCGGTCGACCAGTC
>PVKE010045464.1:0-12610 GCA_004027555.1 Craseonycteris thonglongyai | reverse complement strand
TTTCGCATATGTTGATCCTTCTTTGAGGTGGCCAGAAATAGTCAAAGACAGGATAAACCTGGCATGTGTATGATAGATGGCAAATCTCACTAACTTATAGGTAAAGCCAATAGAAAGAAAAGGGGATGCCAGGATGGCTCAGCAGGTTGAGCACTCATCTTTCAGCCCCAGAGTCCCAGCCCCAAATCTCAGCCTCGGCCCGTGAAGATCCATATGCTGAGTTAGAGTGTGCCCCCAGTTCGGCTCCCACCCATGGCGTGATTCCCATGTAGAAGGCCTCCAACTGGTGTGCTTCCCATGGGGGAGGCCCCGGCCTGTTTCCTTCTCTGTGCAGCCCCGCACCCACCTATGGAATGAAACTATATCAAAAAACTAATGTACAATTATGAAAACTGCTCTGGGCTCTGCCTCTTCTCTCTGTCTCTCTATTCTCCCCCCTCCCTTTCTCTCTCTCGCTCTCTCTCAAAAACAATAAAAACAAAGAAAGATGGAAAAGCCCCAGATTAAAATTTGAGAGTCCTTCTGTGTTCAGCTCTGCTAGTAATTAGTTGTGTGATTCTTTTTTTATTTATATATTTTCACAATATTATTGACTAAATACTCAGTAGTGTTCTAAATTAATTTCATGTATACAGTATAGTGGTTAAATATTTATATAACTTACAAAGTGATTTCTCTGACTAGTCTAGTACCCATCATTATGCACAGTTATTACTATATCATTGCCTATGACTTAATTTACATCCCCATGACTATTCTATAACTACCAGTCTGTATTTCTTAAGCCTGTAAATTTTTCACCCTGTCCTCAACTCCCTCCCATATAAAGGGTTTCCCAAAATTCACGCAAGATTTGAATTTTGTGTCATTTGTACGGTAGTGTTGCCAACAGCAACAAAAAAGACAGCATGACAACTGACAGTCAAAGATTATTAAAAATGGAGAGCTACATGAAAGAAAAATGTGTTTTCATTGTTGAGCAATGAAAATTTACAATTTTTAATTATAAACCTGTGTTTTCTATCAAAATTACTTCTTGCATAAATTTTGGGACACCCTTTATTACCACAACATATCTAGTACTTATTTTATGACATACATAATTATTACAATATTATTGACTATATTCCTTATGATTTACTTACATCCCCATTACTATTTTGTAAAAACCAACTCGTATGTTTTGATCGCTTCCTCTTTTTTCACCCATATGCCTCCCTCATTTTATATATATATATATATATATATATATATATATATACACACATACATATATAAAGAAGTCCCTCAAACAGTTAATAATACTAGTTTGGTGGTGATGAACTCCTTTAGTTTGCTCTTATCTGGGAAACTATCTGTCTTTCAATTTTAAATGATAGCCTTTCTAGGTAATTTTGGTTGTAGGTTCTTGCTTTTCACCACGTTAAATATTGTCTGCCAATCCTTTCTGGCCTGAAAAACTTCTGTTGAGCAATCAGCTGACAGTCTTGTGGGAGCTCCTTCATATTAATAAGTTTTCTCTTGCTGCTCTTTGGATTCTCTCTCTTTCTTTAAACGTTGCCATTTTAATTATAATGTGTTTTGCTATGGTCATGTTGGGTTCATCTTCTTTGGGACTCTGCACTTCCTAGACTTGTATGTCTATTTTCTTCACCAGGTTAGAAAGGTTATCAGTCATTATTTCCTAAAATAAATTCTCAGTCTCTTGTTTTCTCTCTTCTCCTTCTGGTCACCCTATGATGTGAATGTTGTTATGCCTCATGATGTCCCAGAGGTCTCTGAAACTATCCTCATTTTTTTCTTCTTGGATGTTTTTTACTACTTTGTCTTCAAAATCACTGATTCAATCCTCAGTTTCATCTAGTCTGATGATGATTCCTGCTAGTAAATTCTTAATTTCAGCTATTATAACCTTTATTTCTGACTGGTTATTTTTTATAGTTTCTATGTCCTTTTGTATGCTTGTTATCTCTTTGTTGAAGTTCTTACTAATTTCCTTGAGAATCTTTATAATCTTTGTTCTGAACTCTGTGTCTGATAGGTTGGTTACCTTCATTATCTTTGTTGATTTTTTTTTCTGGAATTTCTTTTGTTTCAATTTGAGACATGTTTTTTGGTTTCTCATTTGGTCTGCCTTTTTGTGTTTGTTTCTATGTATTAGGTAGATTTTCTATGTCTCCCAGTTTTGACCAGGTGGCCTTATGTAATGAGTGCCCTATGGGGCCCTGACACAGTCTCTGTGGTCTCCAAGAGTGTTTCTTATGTGGGTTATGTGTGCTCTTTTGTTATTGTTGAAACCTGTTATAGTTGAGACTTAATTGTTGTTAGCATGCAAGTGGGTGAGACTGACCCTAAGGCTTACCTGCTCTGAGATTTGGCCACACAGGTGTGTGTGGGGAAATGCAGGGTGGGAACTGGGCTGGGGGTCTCCAAGATGTCCCAGCAAGTCAGGGGCCACCCACAGGGAAGCACACTCCAGTTTAATATATGGGTCTATACGAGCTGGGGCTGGGACTCAATCCTTGGACCCATGATGACAAGACAAGAATTCAACCCTCTGAGCCATCCCAGCATCCTCAAACATTTGAAATTAGAGATCAACTGCAAAAAGAAAGCAGAAAAAATCACATATGTGTGGAGATTGAACAACGTATAATTAAAAATGATTAGATCAAAGAAGAAATATAACAAAATATAATAAAATGCATAAAACTAATGATAATGAAAACACTAGGTATGGAAATGATTGGGACACTGTGAAAGCAGTCAAAAGAGGAAAATTTATATAGTTATAGGCCTATCACAAGAAACAAGAAAAATCACAAGTAAACACTGTAACATCCTATCTTAAAGAACTAGAGAAAGAAGAACAAAACAACCCCAAGGTCAGCAGAAAAGAAATAAAGAATAGAGAATTAAGTAGAACTAAATAAAATTAAGAGCCAAAAAGCAATAGATAAAATTAATACAACAAAGAACTGGTTCTTTGAACAATTTAATAAAATTGACAAATCATTGGCTAGGCTCACAAAGGACAAAGAGAAAAGATACAAATAAACAAGATTAGAAATGAGAGGACAGATATTGTAACTGGTACTACATAAATGCAATTAATCATAAGAAATTATTAGAAAGGCTTTATGCACTAAATTTACTAACCAAGAAGAAATGAAAAAAAAAAAATTAGAAAAATGTAGTCTATAAGACTGAACCAAGGAGAACTGGATAACATAAATAGACAAATCAATACTAAAGAACATGAAAAAATTATCTAAAACCCCCACAAAAACAAAAGTCCCAAACAAGATGGTCTTACCAATAGGTTTTATCAAGCATTCAAAACACCTATTCCAAAAAATTGAAGATGAGGCAATACATTCAAACTCATCCTATGAGGTAAACATTATCCTATTACCAAAACCTGGTAAGGATAGAACAAGAAAAAGAGAAAATGATGGAGCAATATCTCTGGAGAACACTGATAAAAAAATCTTAAAAAAAATTACCAAATAGAACACAACAACAATGTATTAATACAATTATAAACCACAATCAAGTGGAATTTATCCTAAGAGCACAAGGATGTTTCAACATACACAAATCAATCAATGTGATATACCACATAAACAAAATAAAAGTTAAAAACAATATAATCATATCAATAGATGCAGAAAAAGCATTTGACAAGATACAAAATCCATTTATGATCAAAACACTGAGGGAGACATCATCAAAATGGCAGCATGAGAGGAGCTCTTGAAACCTCTCCTGGAAAGAACAATTTATTTTATTTTATTTTTATTTATTTTTGACACACAGAGAGAGATAGATACAGAGACAGAGAGAGAACTGAACTGGGAGAGCTCCCAGTTCAGCATATGGTTCTGCACAGGTCGGGGCTGGAATTCGATCCCTGGTCCCCAGCGCTGCAAAGTGAGCGCTTAACCCACTGAGCCATCCTGGCTTCCCCAGAAAGAATAATTTAAACAACTAAAATCCAACCATAGAATCCTTAAGCAACACATAGTCTCAGTTGAGGGACCCACACATCACAAGAAAATACCTAAAGCCAGAGAAAGAAGCAAGTGAGAGAAAAAAAGGGAGCAGTGTGGAGACATGTCATGGAGCATGACCCAGAAACCTACCTGGTGACAGACTCAGAGACCAACCCAGAGACCAGCAGAAGAGAGACTGACTGAGGTGGGAGAGTGGGAGCACAGGTCAAGGTGCAGAATGACTCTGGGCAGATTGGAGGCCTAGAATGGATAGAGATGGAGGCACAGGCAGCCAAAATGTGGGGTGGACAGCAGAAGCAGGCATATCTGACTGTAGCAAGACACTGCAGTGGGAGTGCAGGGGGAGCAGCTGTGACATGGTGAGGGTGGCCACAGAGCGGCACAGGAAGCCAGAGTGAGGCACCAGCAGCAGTCAGAGATTGGTGCAGGTTACCAGGTTGAGAATCTGGCTGCCAGTATATGGGTGGGGTGGCTAGACCTAGGGACCCATACAGTGTAATGCCAGTGGGTGGAGCAGGAGGCAGGCATTCTGGTGGCCGGAGAGCCGACCGAGGGATGTGCTGGTGGCTAAAGTGCAGAGTGGCACTTGGTGAGATAGGGCCCCAACTGGAGCATTGTGTGGCCTTGGACACAGAGCCTGGCTGCTTCCCCTTGCTATCTCCAAAGGCTTACCCCACCACCAGTCTGGAACCTGCCTTCAGTGGGCCACTACTGGGATTCTGCCATTACCCTGTGACACACACAAACCTGTTGTTCCCACCCTTTCTGCTGAAGCCAGCAGAGGAAAGCTGACATGACCCTGTGAAGAAAATAGACCCACAGCTTTCCCCAAAACTCCACCCCCACCCTTCTCACTGAAACCAGCAGAGGGATCCAGGAAAACTGAAAAGCACAGGTGTGGCAGCTTCTGATAGCCATGGGATCTTGTAGACATAGAATACCATTACCCGCCATATCTTCCCAAAGAAGAGGTGTACAGAGACCAGGGCAAATGAGGCAAAGAAAAACCCACCTTCTAGGAAGTCTCCCACTGTGAGAAAACCAAATAAATAAGAGAAAATATTATAAGACACTGTAGCAACACCAGCTTGGAAGTAAAAGAAAGATTTCTTCACATCTACCAGGGGAAAAGCCCTCATATCCAGGAAAAGAAATGTTCCAATAGCAATGAATAGCCTTGTGAGCAAATGTTCTCAGAAAGAAAAAAAAAAAATGTCCAGAAAAAAAACTTGAATATGTGGAAATACTGAGTTAATGACACAGAATTCAAGACTGCAATTCTTAAAAAAACTCAAAGAGGCCGAAGAAAACTGGCCAAGTACACAGAGGGAGCTAAGTAATCTCTAAAAGAAAACCGAATCTATAAAAAAGAAGAAAATAGAAATTATGGAGATAACACAACAAAAGAAATGCAAAATGAAATACCTAGCATAGGAAGCAGAGCTGACCAGATGGAGGAAAGAATTAGTAAAATTGAAGACAGAAATGTGATAATGTCACAGAAGGGAGAAGAGAGAGACCTAAGAGCTAAAAGAAATAAAAGATATATATAAGAACTATCTGCCTCCATTAGTAAGAATAACATAAAGACAATAGGTATTCTAGAGGGAGCAAAGGATGAGATGGGCACAGAGAATCTGCTCAGACAAACAGTAAATGAGAACTTGCCAAATCAGTGGCAAGAACTAGAATCTCAAATGAAAGAAGGAAACAGAACCCCTAGCTACTTGAATCCTAGCAGACCTTCTCCAAGACACATTATACTGAAGATGTCAGAGGTCATAGACAAGGAAACCCCAAGGCAGCGAGAAAAATGAACACCATAACCGATAAAGGAAAACTCATCAGACTATCATCAGATTTCTCAACAGAAATTCTACAGGACAGAAGGGAGTGGAATCAAGTATTCAAAATATTAAAGGAGAAAAAGTATTACCCAAGAATCTTCTACCCACCTAAGTTATCCATTAGATATGAAAGAGGAATAAAGACCTTTTCAGACATACAGAAACTGAAGGAATTCTCCAGCACAAGGCCAGCATTTCAAGAAATACTGAAGGAGGTAATTGGACCTGAAACAAAAAGTGAAAGTAAATAGGGATAAACTGAAACAACATAAACATAAAAGGGGAGGAAGTAAAGGCTTAAATTTCCAAAGAGAATTGAGATAAGAAACATCCTTAAGAAAAGGAACCACTACATATATGAAACTTTCTTTTATATTAAGTTCATGGTAACCACCAAAAAAGAACTTAGAACTGAGACACATAGCAATAAAAGAAGAGAAACAAAACAAAAAAAAAAACAAAAAAAAATAGTCATAAACACCATCAAACTAAAATAACTAATGGGAATAAAAAAGGCAAAGAAGCAATTGAAAGAAAGAGCTACCAGAAAACAAGATAAAATGGCTATAGGAAATCCTCACCCTAAATGTAAATAAACTGAACTCACCAATAAAAAGACACAGAGTAGGCATTTAGATTAAAGAACAAAAACTTTGTTCCCGACAAGAGACACACCTCAGCCCTCAGCCACAAAAACAAACACAGACTCAAAGTGAAAGGGTAGAAAAAAATACATATTCCACACAAATGGCACCTAGAGAAAATCAGGTACAGCCGTACTTACATTTGAAGAAACATACTTCAGGACAAAACAAGATAATAAGAGACAAAAATAAATATTTCAAAATGATAAATGGGACAATACAACAAGAAGACATGACATTTATTAATATATATACCCCCAACCAAGAAGCACCAAAATTTACAAAGCAGCTACTTACCACTCTAAAAGGAGAAACTGACAAAAACACAACTATAGCAGGGAACTTAAACACTTCATTGACAGCTATGGACAGATCAGCCAAACAGAAAATAAATAATGAAATATCAGCTTTAAATGATACATTACAGCAATTGGACATAGTTGACATTTACAGAATACTTCATCCTACAACACAGTTCTATACATTCTTTTCTGGTGCACATGGAACATTCTCAAGGATAGACCACGTGCTGGGACACAAAGCTAGCCTAAGCAAATTTAAGAAGATTGCTATCATGCCAAGTGTATTCTCCAATCACAAAACTTTGAAATTGGAGATCAACGACAAAAAGAACACCAGAAAAAAACATGTATACATGGAGATTAAACAATATGTTATTTTTAAATAACTGGATCAAAAATGAAAAAAAAGAAGAGATTAAAAAATACATAGAAACAAATAGCAAGGAAAACAACATACCAAAATCACTGGGATGCAGCAAAAGCAGTAATAAGGGGGAAATTTATATTTCTACAGGCCTTTCTCAAGAAACAAGAAAAGTCACAAGTAAACAACCTAATATCACATCTTCAAGAGCTAAAAAAGGAACAAAAACACCCAAAGCCAGCAGCAAAAAGGAAATAATAAAATTGAAGCAGAACTAAATGAAATAGAGACAAGAAAAACAATAGAAAACATTAATACAACAAAGAGCTGGTTTTTTGAGAATTTTAATAAAATTGATAAACCTCTGGCTAAGCTCACCAAAGGGCAGAAACAAAAACACACAAATAATCCAAATTAGAAATGAAAGGAGAAATTACAACTGATACCACAGAAATATAAAGGTTCATACAAGAATGTTATGAAGGACTATATGCCACCAAATTTTGCAATCTCAAAGAAATGGATAAGTTTCTAGAAACATGTAGACTACCTAGACAGAGTCAGGAAGAACTGGATAACCTAAACAAACCAATCAACATTAAGAAAATTGAAACAATCATCCAAAACCTCCCCAAAAGCAAGAGTCCAGGAGCAGATGGCCTCACTAATAAGTTTTACCAGGCATTCAAAGAGGAACTAACGCCTATGTTCCTCCAATTTTTCCAAAAAATTGAAGATGCAATACTTTCCAACTCATTCTATGAGGCCAACATTACACTAATACCAAAGTCTGGTAAAGACATCACAAAAAAGAAAAAAAAAGAAAAGAAAAGAAAACTATAGACCAATATCTCTGATGAACACTGATGGAAAAGTCCTAAACAAAATACTAGCAAATGGAATACAACAATGCATTGAAAAGATTATACATCATGATCAAGTGGGATTCATCCCAGGGCACAAGGATGGTTGAACATATGCAAATCGGGGAAGCTGGGATGGCTCAGTGGGTTAAATACTCACTTTGCAGCCCCAGGGACTGAGGATTGAATCCAGACCCTGGACTGTGCGGACCCATATGCTGAACTGGGGAGTGCCACTAGTTCAGTTCTCACCAGGGTGAGACCCTGGCCCAGTTCCTGCCCTGTGCAGCCCTGTGCCCACCTGTGGAATGAAACTATGTAGAAAAACCAATGATGTACAAATGTGGAGACTGTTCTGGGTCCTCCCCTTCTCTCTGTTTCTGTCTCTCTCTCTCTCTCTCTCTCTCTCTCTCTCTCTCTCTCTCTCTGTCAAAAACAATAAAAAAAACATATGCAAATCGATCAATGTGATACACCACATAAACCAAATAAAAGATAAAAAACATATGATTATATCAATCGATGCAGAAAACGTATTCAACAGATACAAAATCCATATATGATCAAAACCCTTAACAAAATGGGTATAGAAGGAAATTACCTCAACATAATAAAAGCCACATATGAGAAACCTTCAGTGAATGTCATATTGAATGGGGAAAAACTGAAACCTTTTTGTGTAAAATCAGGAACAAGCCAGGGTTTTCCCTGTCACCACTGTTATTCAACATAATGCTGGAAGTTCTAGCCAGAGCAATTTGGCAGAAAAAAGAAATAAAATGCATCCAAATTGGCAATGAAGATGTTAAACGGTCACTTTTTGCAGACGACATGATCCTTTATACAGAAAACCCTGAAGACTCCACCAGAAAAGTGTTAGTAGTAACAAATGAATATAGCAAAGTTGCAGGATACAAAATCAATGCACAAAAATCTACAGTTTTTTATGTATGAACAACAAAAATTCAGAAAAAGAAGTGAGAAAAACGGGGAAGCTGGGATGGCTCAGTTGGGTAAGTACTCGCTTTGCAGCCCTGGGGACAGAGGATTAAATCCCAGCCCCAGCCCATGCAGACCCATATGCTGAACTGTGGTGTGCTTCCCATGCAGGAGGTCCTCAGTTCAGTTCTTGCCCCCCAGTTCTGCCCCTGGCTCGAGGGGTTGTGCCTCCCATGCTGGAGGCCCCCAGCCCAGTTTCGGCACTGTGCGGCCTCCACCTACCTGTGTGAAATAAAACCAGGTTGAAAACTAATGAAGTTAACTATGGAGCCTGCTCTGAGCCCTCCCCTTCTCTCTGTCTCTGTCTCTCTGTCTCTGTCAAAAACAATAAAATAAATCTTTTTTTTTAAACAAGAAAAATGATACCATTTGTGATCAAAACAAAAAGAATAAAATACTTAGGAATAAACTTAACAAAAAATGTGAAGAACTTATACATGGAAAACTATAAAACACTATTAAAAGAAATTGAAGGAGATACAAAGAAATGGAAGGATATTCCATGTTTGTGGATTGGAAGAATCAACATAGTTAAAATGGCCATATTACCCAAAGCAATATTCAGATTTAATGCAATTCCCATCAAAATCCCACAGACATTCTTTCGAGTTAGATTTCAAAAATTATTAGATTCTGGGGAACCAGGGATGGCTCAAAGGGTTAGGCGCTCACTTTGCAGCCCCGGGGACCAAGGATTGAATCCGGGCCCCGGCCCGTGCAGACCCATATGCTGAACTGGGGAGTGCTTCCAGTTCAGTTCTCACCAGGGCGAGACCCTGGCCCAGTTCCTGACCTGTGCAGCCCCACCCACCTGTGGAATGAAACTATGTGGAAAAGCCAATGATGTGCAACTATGGAGACTGTTCCGGGCCCTCCCCCTTCTCTCTGTCTCTGACTCGGTATCTCTTTCTCTCTTTGTCAAAAACAATAAGTAAATCTTAAAAAAAAATTATCAGATTCATATAGAACCACTTAAAGATCCTGAATGGCCAAAGCAATCCTCCAAAAAATGATAATAATAATAAGGCTGGAGGCATCATGCTCCCTGACTTCGGTCTATACTACAGAGCAGCAGAGAAACAGACATAGAGACCAATGGAACAGAATCAAAATCCCAGAAATAAATCCACAAATATATGAACAGATAATCTTTGACAAAGGAGCAGAAAATATACAATGAAGAAAAGAAAGCCTCTTCAGAAAGCAGTGCTGGGAAAATGGAAAACCACATGCAAAAGAATGAATCTGGACTGTGAACTGTCATTATATACCAAAATTAACTCAAAGTGGATTAAGGACCTCCACACATCGGTATTAAACTTATAGACCTTGGGCTCATAGAGCATTTTATGAACTTGACCCCAAAGACAAGGGAGGTAAAAACAAAAATAAATGAATGGGACTGTATCAAACTAAAAAGCTCTGCACAGCAAAAAACACCATCAATGATGTAAAAAGGAAATCAATCAAATGGAAGAAAATATTTGCAAATAATGCCTCTAATAGTGCTAATATCTAAAATATATTAAAAATTCATACAATTCAACAACAACAAAAACAAATGATCCAATTTAAAAAAGGGCAGAAGACCTAAACAGATACTTCTCCCCTGAAGACATACAAACAGCCAACCCATATATGAAAAAATGCTCCAAGTCACTAGCAATTAGGAAAATGCAAATTAAAACCAAAATGAGGGGAAGCCGGGATGGCTCAGTGGGTTAAGTGCTCACTTTGCAGCGCTGGGGACCAAGGATCAAATTCCAGTCCCGGCCCCAGCCCGTGCGGACCCATATGTTGAACTGTGGAATTCCCCCAGTTCAGTTCTCTCTCTGTCTCTCTCTGTCTCTCTGTCTCTGTCTCTCTCTCTCTCTGTCAAAAACAATAAAAACAACAACAACAACAACAACAAAATACCAAAATGAGCTATCATCTCACACGTTAAAATGGCTATAATCAACAAGATAAGGCATAACAAGTGCTGGAGAGGCTGTGGAAAAAATGGAACCCTCATACAATGCTGGTGGGAACGTATATTGGCACAACCACTATGGAAGGCGGTATGGAGATTCCCCAAAACACTAGAAATGGAATTGTACTATGACCCAGCAATCCTTCTCCTGGAAATCTACTCCAAAATCCCAAAAACCTTAATCCTCAAAGATATATGTACACCAATGTTCATCGCAGCACTGTTCATGGTTGCCAAAGTCATGACTGAATAAAGAAGTTGTGGTAAGTTTACAAAATGGAATACTACTCAGCAATAAGAAATGATGAGGGAAAGCCGGGACGGCTCAGCGGGTTGAGCGCTCGCTTTGAGGCCCCGAGGACCGAGGATCGAATCCAGGCTCCGGCCCAGGCAGACCCACATGCTGAACTGGGGAGTTCCCACAATTCGGTTCTCTAGCTGTCTCTGTCTCTGTCTCTCTCTCTATCTGTCAAAAGTAAAATAAAAATAAATATGCACTGAAGATAAAATAATTACTCTCTATAAATATAAAAAGATATAAAAAAAAATCCAATGGCTTTCAAAAAAAAAAAGAAATGATGAAATACAGCAATTTGTGACAACATAAACAGACCCCCTCCTATCAAGCAAAACAAGTCAGACTGAAAGAATCAAGAAACATATGATCTCACTCTTAGTTGGAATATAAAACTGAAAGTAACGAAGAAACAAAAACTCACGGACACAGTCAATAGTTTAGTGGTGACCTAAGGGTAAGGGGGCAAGTGGGTGGGAGAGTAGGGAGGGGGCATCAAATATATGGTGATAGAAACTAAGCTGATTCTGGGTGGTGAGCACATAACATGATGTATGGACAATGTAATGTAGAATTGTATACCTGGAAACAATGTAATTGCTACCAACCAATGTCATCCAATAAATTTAACATTTAAAAGAATAAATTTGGGAACCCGGGATGGCTCAGTGGGTTAAGTGCTCACTTTGCAGCCCCGGGGACCGAGGATCGAATCCTGGCCCCGGCCAGTGTGGACCCATATGCTGAACTGGGGAGTACCTCCAGTTCAGTTCTCACCGAGATAAGACGCCTGCCATGTGCATCCATCCTCCTGTGCATCACTCCACCTGTGGAGTGAAAC
This sequence comes from Craseonycteris thonglongyai, assembly GCA_004027555.1. Taxonomy (NCBI): domain Eukaryota; kingdom Metazoa; phylum Chordata; class Mammalia; order Chiroptera; family Craseonycteridae; genus Craseonycteris; species Craseonycteris thonglongyai. The sequence goes on along the minus strand of PVKE010045464.1, from coordinate 467 downwards.
TATGTGGAAAAACCAATGATATACAACTATGAAGACTGTTCGGGGCCCTCCCCCTTCTCTCTGTCTCTGTATCTCTCTCTCTTTGTCAAAACAATAAAAACAAATCTTTAAAAAAAAAGAATAAATTTAAAAAAATTAACAATTAATAAAAAATAAACTGAAAAAATACAGTAAAATAATAAACATTAAAAAATAAATAAGTAAATCTTATTTGAACTTTTGGTAAAGTTTAGTAGTAAAATCATTTGGCCCTGGACTTTTGCTTTCTGGGAGGTGTTAGATGATTGTTCCAATTACCTTAGTGAAATTAGCTTATTGAGATTACTCACTATTTCAATGGGTTCCTGATTTTCATTTTTTTAACAAGTAGTGAAGTTGAACATTTTATTTATTTATTTATTTATTTTAATTTATTGTTAAATTTGATGAGGTTACATTGGTTGGTAACAATTAGACAGTTTACAGAT
>PVKE010045463.1:0-12610 GCA_004027555.1 Craseonycteris thonglongyai | reverse complement strand
TCCTCCTCCCGGCCCATGCAGACCCACATGCTGAACTGGGGTGTGCTTCCAGTTCAGTTCTTGCCGGAACCTATGTGGGAGGCTCCCGGCCCAGTTCCTGCCCTGCGTAGCCCCATGCCCACCTGTGGAGTGAAACTATATGGAAAACTAATGTCAACTATGGAGACTGCTCTGGGCCCTCCCCCTTCTCTCTGTCTCTGTACCTCTCTGTCAAAAATCAATAAAATAAATCTTTAAAAAAAAAATCCTACTTCTGGGTATTTATCTGAAGAAATCCAAGTCATTAATTCAAAAAGATATATGCATCTCTGTGTTCATTGAAGCATTATTTACAAAGCAACCTAAATGTCCTTCCATAGACAATTGGATGAAGAGGTGGTACATATATACAATGGAATGTTACTCAGCTATAAAAAGAATGAAATCTTACCATTGCAACAACATGGCTAGACCTAGAGCGTATTATGCTAAGTGAAATGAGTCAGACAGAGAAAGACAAATACCATATGATTTCATTTATATGTATAATCTAAAAACAAAATAAATGAACAAATAAAACAAAAACAAACCTATAGACACAGATAATAATAGTTGCCAGATGGAAGGTGGGTGGGGACTGGGTGAAGAAAGGGAAGGGATTAAGAAGTACAAATTGGCAGTTAAAAATAGTGGTGTGGGCGCGGGGAAGCCGGGATGGCTCAGTGGGTTAAGTGTTCACCTTGCAGCCCCAGGGAACGAGGATCAACTCCTGGCCCTGGCTGGTGTGGACCCATATGCTGAACTGGGGAGTGTCCCCAGTTCAGTTCTCACCGGGGTGAGACCCTGGCCAGGTTCCTGCCCTGTGCAGCCCTGCGCCCACCTGTGGAATAAAACTATGTGGAAAAACCAATGATGTGCAACTATGGAGACTGTTCTGGGCCCTCCCCCTTCTCTCTGTATCTCTCTCTCTCTCTCTCTCTGTCAAAAACAATAAAAAAATAAATCTTAAAAAAAATAGTGGTGGGATGTTAAGTAGCATATAGAGAATATAGTGAATAATACTGTAAGGAATTGACACAAGAAATTGAATGGCTAATCAAATGCGAGCCTTTATTGGGAGCGCTCTCAGGCGAGGTTCGCCAGTCCGAAAGATTGGGGCCGGAGAAGTCACGATGCCTCCAGATGCAAGTGGGCAACTTTTATAGGGCTCTGGTGTTGGGGAGATGTGGATCAGGCAGTGGAGCAGGCGATTTCCATATATGGAGTTTTCAGCAGTGTTCATCTCTGTCAGTCCCGGGTTTAGGCACATCCAGGTTCCGGGTTGGCAGGTATGGTCAGCAGTTACTGGAAACGCTGCTTACTGGAATTCCTCTAGCTGATTGCATTGGTCATTCCACTAGCCCAGGCTCCCTTCTGTCCGAGGCCCTCTGACCTTACAAATACTGTAATAACAATGTATCTTGTCAGGTGGGTACTAGACTTATAAGGGAGATAGATCACCTAGCAAATTATGTAAATGTTTAACCATTATGTTGTATACTTAAAACTGATATTATATTGAATGTCAACTATAATTGAAAAATTAAAAAATAAAATAAAATAAATATAAACAAGATAGACTGGATACATTTCTTTCTTTTCTTTTTTTTTTTTTTTTAAGATTTATTTTATTGTTTGAGATAAGGTGAAGGAGCAAGAGAGAGAGAGGGAGAGAGAAGTGGGGAGGGCCCAGAGCAGTCTCCATAGTTGTACATCATTAGTTGTGACGTGGTTTCCTTCCACACAGGTGGATGTGGGGCCGCCTGTGGCTGGAACTGAACTAGGGAGGCCAGAACCTTCACCACCATCCTGGCAGTTACAGTTGCACTGCAGTTCAGCACATGGGTTTGCACGGGCCAGGGCTGGGATTTCATCCCTAGACCTTGCAGTTGCAAGGCAAGCGCTTAACCCATTGAGCTATCCCGGCATCCCTGACTGAATACATTTCAAGATACTTTTGGCATTCCTCTATCTACTTGTCAAATATTCAGCGTGCCTACTTTTGCCAGGCTCCTGGACATGTTGCTGGTGTGAATTTTAGCTCCCTTCACTGTTTCAAAACAAGCCATGTTCCTTTGTGTCTCAAATAAAGTTACATTGGTTCATAGCCCCCATTTTCTCAGGGAATTAACTACTGTAAATTTGGTGGGAACAGAGTGGGGCGGTAACCCTTCTCCCTACAGAGAAGGGATTTGACACATCTTAGAATGTCTTCCTATCTTCTCTGGCCATTGTTGTATGTTCATGCCAAAATCCACATGATCCGTTGAAAGCAGTGGCTCCACCTTCAGCCCTAGATCTTTTGAAGTCTGAGAAGCTAAATGTTAATAAACCTTCTTCCTCAGAGCACTCTGCAGCTTTTTTGCCATGAGATCCTGCCACAGACCAGAGCTGAAGGAGGGAGTAAAGTTTGGGTCTCCACTACTCCAGGACATGCACACTTCTGCCCCTTTCCCAGTTTCTCAAAAAGCTCAAAATCTCTCTAGGATCAGTCTACTTCTTTCTCTCTCTACTGCTTTTCTTTTTTTCTTCTTTCTTACAAAATGCTACATAGGAGTGATATTCTGGATGCTTGTTTCATGTTTTATTTATGAACTCTCTTTTATCCCTATAATACAAAAGTAATCAACAATCCTGAGGGAGGAACACCCTTGACAACTTTCTTAGAATGGGGAAGGGAGAGTACCTACTATTTGTTTGGGCTGCTGAATAAATACAAGACATAAATTAATATTTCGATGTTATGTGGTTTTCCAGCCATGGACTTGAAGGTGAGAAAGATAGTCCCTACCTTCAGGAATCTCACATCTTAGAATAGAAGCCCTAACCTAGTCTCTGGGTATCTCCAATGAGACCTGGAAAGTAAGTACAAGCTTGTTTTCCTACTGCTGAGGAATGTGAATCAGGTGAGGAGGACTGACTAGGATAAAGAAGGGATTCCAGAAAACTCCCCTCAAAAGTAAATCTTCATGGACAATACCAGAAATTGGCAAGGATGTGGAGAACAGGCTCTCTCATTCATTGCTGTTGAGAATGCAAAAGGGTACAGCCACTTTGGAAGACAATTTGGAATTTTCTTACAAAGCTAAATACACTCTTAGCATAGGATCTAGCAATCACACTCCTTGGGGTTTACTGAGAGGAATTGAAAACTTATGTCCACACAAAAACCTACACACAGATGTTTATAACAGTTTTATTCATAATTGCTAAAACTTGGAAACAACTAAGATGTCCTTCAGTAGATGAATAGTTAAACTTAGTTATATCCAGACAATAAACTGTTATTCAGAGCTAAAAAGAAATGAGCTATCGGGGAAGCCGGATGGCTCAGTGGGTTAGGTGCTCACTTTGCAGCCCTGGAGACCGAGGATTGAATCCTGGCCCCGGCCTCTGCGGACCCATATGCTGAGCTGGGGAGTGCCCCCAGTTCAGTTCTCACCGGGGCGAGACCCCGACCCAGTTCCTGCCCTGTGCAGCCCTGAGCCCACTTGTGGAATGAAACTATGTGGAAAAACCAATGATGTGCAACTATGGAGACTGTTCTGGGCCCTCCCCCTTCTCTCTGTCTCTGTCTCTGTATCTTTCTCTCTCTGTCAAAAACAATAAATAAATCTTTAAAAAAAAAAAGAAAGAAAGAAAAGAAATGAACTATCAAGCCCAGAAAAGACATGGGAAAAGCAAATACATATTACTAAGAGAAAGAAGCCAATTTCAAAAGGCTACGTGTACATACTATATGATTCCAGCTGCATGCCATTATGAAAAAGGTTAAATGGAGACAGTAAAAAAACATCAGTGGTTGCCAGAGGCAGGAGGTGGTGGTGGTGATGAATATGCAGAGCACAGGGGACTTTTAAGTCAATCAAAATATTCCATATGATACTATGATGGTAGACACATTTGTCCAAACCTAAAGAACATACAACACCAAGAGTGAACCCTAATGTAAGGTACAAACTCAGGGTGATAATGATGTGTCAGTGTAGGGTCATCAGTTGTAATAAATGCACCACCCTGGTGGGGGATGATGATAATGGGGAAGCTCTGCATGAGTGAGAAAAAGGCAATATGGGAAATTTCTCTATCTTCCTGTCAATTTTGTTGACAACTAAAACTGCGCTAAAAAATAAAGTCTATGAAATCTGCCAGTAAAATTTGCAAATTTGCCATTGTGTGCTTATGTTGGCAGCACTGCACAAATAACTCAGTAAGGTTTCATGACCTTGGTATATCAGTGTCTCACAGCTGTGCTCATGTTGATATGTGGCGGTGTTTTGCTGAGTGGTGTTCAGTATTGTTGCGTGTTTCTGTGTTCTCTCACAAGAATGCCCGAGCTTGAATTAGAGCAACAAACAAACATGAAATTTCTTGTTAAATTCAGAAGAGTGGGAGTGAAATCAGGGACACATTAGTCCAAGTTTACGGGGATACTTCTATGAAAAAAATGGCAGTGTACAAATAGATTAAACATTTTTCTGAGGGAAGAAAAACCATCACTGATGAAGAGGTGCCAGGGTGGCCAGTAATGAGTGAAACTGATGAAAACATTGCAAAAATTTATCAAATTGTGCATCAAAATCATCAGCTGACTGTGAGAAGCATAGCAAATCAAGTCAACATTAATAGAGAAACAGAAAACTCTTAACTGAAAATCGTGGCATGAGAAAAGTGTGTATAAAATGGTCCTAAAGAAGCTCACTGATGAACAATAGCAAAGGAGAGTGGAAGTTTGCCAAGATCTTTTGGAGAGACAAGACAATGTTTTGGACCATGTTATCACTGGTGATGAAACATGGGTGTACCAATATGACCCTGAAACAAAGTGTCAAAGCACACAATGGAAGTCAGCCAACTCTCCATGACTAAAAAAGTTCTGTAGGTCCAAATCAAGAGTCAAAACAAAGTTGCTAACCATTTTTTATATCAAAGGGTTTGTTCATTATGAGTTTGTACTAAGGGGACAGTCAACCAAGTTGACTATTTGGAAGTACTGAAGAGACTGCATGAAAAAGTTAGATCAGGGTGATATCAGTATAGCTCAGCGGTTGAGTGCTTGCCTCACAAAAGCAAGGTCCAGGGTTCAAGTCCTGGCTCCTGCCCATAGAAACCCATATGTTAAACTGCAGCACAACTGGTAACTGCCAGGATGGTTCAGTGGTGAAGGTTCTCACCTCCCATATGGGACCTCCAGTTTGGGTCCCACCCGGGACGGCCCCACATCCACCTTTGCAGAATGAAACCATGTCACAACTAATGATGGACAACTATGGAGACTGCTCTGGGGCCTCCCCCTTCTCTCTCTCTCTCTCTCTCTGTGTCTCTCTCTCTCACCTTCTCTCTCTCTCTCTCTCTCACCTTCTGTCAAGCAATAAAATAAATCTTAAAGAAAAAGAAAAGCAATGAGTGACTCATGAGATCTTGTGATTCACAGAACTAGGTAAGTAGCAAGTGAAGAGTTGAGACAAGTAAAAGGATGGGAGGAGGGTAAGGGCTGTGTTGGCCATGAAGATGATCATTTGTGTGCACACGTGTGTACGCTCGCGCACGCGCACACACACACACACACACACCTTACCAGGACACCAGCTGTGAGACCTGAGCTTCCTGTGGCACTGATCTAGATTCCTACCTACATTTTGTTTTTAAATCCATTCCCTTCCCTTCCCCACTAGGGCCTGCTCTTCAGCCAGACACACTACATAGTACTCTCTCCCATCTCCCACAACTGCTTGTCTGGATCCCTCTCCCTCCCTCGCTGCCCAAGATTCTGTACCTGTCTTTAAGAAAGAGACTGGGGTAAAGAAGCAGAGGAAAGCTGAATTTCTAGCACATGCAAAAGCATGAGAAGAGAGAACACCAGCCATTCCATAGCGCCCTGGAGGGCTTAAGGCAGATGCATTGGAGAGGCAGGCAGGAGCTGAATCATGCAGGGCTGGCTAATGAATTTGGATCTTGCCTGAGGACAGTGCATTGCTATGGAATAGTACAAGCTGGAGCTTGCCATGACTTCTTTGGCTCTTTCTAAATCAGCCACATTTTTCATAGTATTAGCCAATGATAATCAAGTTAATGGTTATGACCCTGAGGCCCTGTAGGATACTAAAGCAAAGTTGAAGTGTTATATACTTCTGGGGCCAAGTATATTTTATTTTATTCTAATTCTTTGAAAAGTGATCAATTCTTTGTGGGAAAGACCCGTGTCTTTTCTCTCTTATCTCTGAAAGTGCCTAGAACAATACATGGGCACATCAGATTTGTCCAACAAATACCAAGTAATGAATTTATATAATCCATGCACATTACACATATGTTACTTCTAGTATTTAAGTCAATTTACTGAAGCATTCTAATGGAAAGTAGAAATGAGTGTGGGGCCATGGAATTTAATGTTGCAAGATGTTAAAGAACAAATGTCCTGAGGGTATTTGTTGGAAGTTAGACTTCTATGTAATGAATGGCTGTTCATCTTTATCACAAAACCATTTAGAAAGCTGTTCTTTTCAGCCCACAAAATGGCAGAGGGTTAGTTCTGACTTCTGGTAACAGAATATAAAATTGGCAATAGAACTATATTCCTTCATTTGGAGGGAGAAATGAGGGTGAAAGAAAACCAGTGAATCATATGAAGAAACATTGTCTGGGGAACAGGAATTGTCCAGAACAATAGTATTCTGACTGACAGACTTTGAACCCAGGCTCATTCCTTCATTTGTTCGACAGCTATTTATTGAGCCCCTCTTATACCTGAGACACCAAGTATACAACAGTGAACAAAACAGATACCATCTTGTTCTGGACCTCGTGAAAATTACACTAAAGCTGGAGAAACAGGGTTGAAATAAATAAACACTCTAGCTAGCAAGTATGTAATAACAACTTGTGTTAAGTTCTATGAAAGAAAACAACGGGGTGCCCTGCTATGAAAGAGAAGAAGGGAGCCTACTTCAGACTGGGTATGGGTCAAGATGAGAAGGATGAGCAGGAAAAAGCCAGGACAAGACTGATGGGGCAGAGACGCCAGTCACGGGGAGGCTCCATGCCACAGCAAAGGTGGAAAGAGCAAGGTGAACATGAGGCATGGAAAAGAGGCCAGGATGGATGGTGGAGGGGCCTGCGAGGGGGTCAGCACTATGGTGGGGCTGAGGCCAGAGGCAGAGAGGCCAATGAGGACAGTAGGAAAAGATGAGAAAGGACGAGGGCCTCCAGTGTGGGCCACAACCTCTCTTCCAACTCAATGCACTCTGTGAGTCCCAGTGGCACATCCCAGGGAAGCATCTCAGCTGAGGTAGGGTGAGTGATATGGGAGCAATATAGGTAGTAAAGTCACCTGAGCTTCCCCCAACATGTCAGAGGGTTAGAGTGGCCGGAAGCTGGAAGGAATGGACAAAGAACGGAAAAAGGGGGAAAGCCAGGATGGCTCAGTGGGTTAAGCGCTCACTTTGCAGCGCCGTGCGGACCCATATGCTGAAGTGGGGAGTGCCCCAGTTCAGTTCTTTCTGTCTCTGTATCTCTCTCTCTCTCTGTCAAAAACAATAAATTAAAAAAAAACAAAGATATTTGAAAAAAAGAAAGAAAATTTTTTTTTTAAAGAATGGAAAAAGGAGGAGGGCCTGAGACCAACCTGGCCTAGTTTAACTGCAAACTGTTATTGTGGCCTTTCACAACTCAGTTGCCTCATCCATCAAATGAGGACAGTATTCTCACCCTAAGTGATTGTAAAAAGGATCGTATGGGGGTGGGCAAAAACTTCCACTTACAAAATAAATCATTCGTGGGGATGTCATGTACAGCATGGTGACTATAGTTAATATATTTCAAAATTGTTAAAGAGCAGATCTTAAACGTCCTCATCCCAAGGGAAAAAATTGGAATGGAGCTAACTAAGTAACAATGTATAGTGATGGACGTCGACTAGATTGTGGTGACCATCTTGTAATGTACAGAAATATGGAATAATCTTTTTTGTACACCTAAAGCTAAAATAATGTCATATGTCAATTATAGCTTAATTTTTTAAAAGTGGGTGGGGTGCAAAAAACAATGTCAACGCCAGGCCAGGGACAGAGGTCAGTAAATGATTGTTGCGTTGTTGCTGGGGGCAGTTATTTGAGACATCGGGAAGGGAGAATCTAGCGGGTGTCAGGACCATTCCTGGGGTTGGGAGTTCCTCGCAAGAGCCTGGCTAGGGCCGCAGTAGTTGGGTGCGGGTGCTGATGGCACCGACAGAGAGAGACTCCGTGGCGGGGGGCGGGGCGCGCCTGTGAGTGGCAGGCGCGAGTCAGCGACTAGCAGCGAGCCGCGGGGCGGAGCACCAGGAGGACGGAGCGGCGAGGGCAGCCCAGAGAAGAGAGGTGAGTGGGTGCCGGCCCTGAGGGGCAGGGGCGGGCAGCGCTCTGGGAGGCCGCCGAGGGAGGCGAGCCTCGCCCCCCAAGTGGTCCCGCCCCGTAGGGATGGCGGCCTCCGTCTGCCTTGTCCCGGGGTCCTCGGGACCACGGTGCCTCGCGGAGTCGTCACAGCCAGGTGCTCTCCGCAGGGCTCGGGCTGCGGTAGCGACCCGGGCAAGCGTGGGGAGCGCGCGGGCGTGCCGGCGGCCCCTAGCGGGGGGAGGGGGGGTTGCTCCTTCCCAGCTGCCTGCGGCTTCCCCCACAACCAGCGCGGTGGCCTCTTCCGCCTGCCCCTCCCACCACGAGCCCCTGCAGCCTGCCGCCTGCTGCCCTTCTCAGCCCTCCTCCCCCTACCCACCCCACTGAAAAAGCAGAGGGACCCCCAAACCACACCCGGGCGTGGGAGTGGGAGCTGCACCTGAAAGGCCAGATCCTCAGAAGGCTTGCTGAGATGTGCATGGATGATGAGCAGGTGCGAGGGGACCAGACCACCAAAGCCCAGATGTGTAACTTTGCTTCTTGATTTGAGGCAGTGGCCACACTTGACTAAGCACATTATAAATAATCTGATTTGGCATTGCGACAGCAAAGACTTCCTGGAGTCTCAAGAAATAGGCTGCCCTGGGCCCCTCTGACTGCTGCCCTTACTGCTCACACACTCACCATGCACTGGATGCTGAGTCCTCAGCTGCGGTTTGTGAACCTCCCTCATCCTCATCCTCATCTCTTCAAGGTTGCTTTGTCCATTACCCCCAACTTAACAGATGGGAAAACTGAGGCACAGACACATCAAGTCACTTGCCCTAAAACACAGGACTAGCAGGGAGTAGAGTCAGGAACTGAACCCAGTTCTTTCTGATTCCAGGACTTTCACCTATTGGGCATGATGCTATCTCTACAATAACATTAAGTACCTAAGGTGAGACTTGGTACAAGGAAGCCCCCGCCCCCGCTCATAGCCCTGGCAGGTTTTTTAAAAAACAGAGTTCTGTGCAAGATGCTCATTTTGCAGAGAAATCGGGGTAGTCATGAGTCCAGGGCTGCCAAGTGCCATGGCCATTGGCATGACAGGGCCTAATAGTGCACCTGGACTATGTCCCTCTTTTGCCAAGTAAGTCACTTGTCTGAGCCATGTGACACCAGTGATTCACGCCTCTTTCAGAAACTTCCTCTCCTCTATACCAGCTGCTCCTTCTCAGTCATTTCCTTGACCTGTATTTTTGTTTGTTTTGTTTTTTCTTCTCTTGTTGGTATTCCCTTGGTCTCAATGTTCATATTCATCAATACTGTTTAGACAATTTTATTCATTTTTCTTGCTTTACCTATCATCTCTATGATGGCAACCCCCAAATTCATCTTTCCAGCCTCCCCCTAATCTGTAACTCCAGACCCAAATCCTCAAATACTCTTAATCTCTACTAGCTAATTCCAATTTATGCCCCCCCCCACCCCAGGCACCCAAATTCAACATTTCCAAACTCAAATTTATCATCTCTATGCTTCCCATTAGGGTGTTGGTTCAGATTTCTACATTTCCTTGCCTGAACTATTATAGCACCTTGCAAATTAGTCTTCATATATCCACCCTCTACAAGCTCGAAGAATCTTAGTGTTTGGTATCTGCAACCTGACCAGAGAGACTGGGTTTTCCTTCCTCCCCTTCCTTAGCACCCTGGCTTACCTCCACGGGAGGCCTTTGCATGTTGTGTGACTGCTACTTGTCTTTAGACTGTGAGTTCCTTTAGCACTGAGTGTGCCTAGTCCTTCCTTCTATCCCCTGGCCTGGCACATAATAGACAGTAAACATTTGTGTGGTTAATGGCCTTGTAATGAATTGAAACTTTTTAGGACACAATTTGTAGGTAGTAAAACATTTCACTGTTCAGTGTGACATTTCACATTTGTGTTGTTGGTGGGGGAGGAGCATTAGAAAATGAGTTTGCAGGTGGTTGGAGATGAAGACTAATGACAAAATGAAGGTAAGTTTTCCAAATAGGTGAATTGAAGGGTGTTTTTAAGATTGATAGCACTGTGACTCTCTTCTTTCCTTAGACATTGGGTGAACAGGTAAGCTGAGTACACACATCTAGAAGAGAAGCAAAGACAAAGTCATCATGGCTTCATTGTCTTCTCATGGAAACCAAGATAAACCTCCCCATTTGCCACCACCAAGCAAGCAGGTATTTTTTAAAGTGAAAATCTGCCATCTAAAGAGGAGCATCATGCAGGACTCTACTTAAACCTCATTCTTGACCATTTATCTTACTTTTTTCAGTCTGGCATTTTGTTGGATGGGTTCAGAAAAAATAGAATGGGAAAGGAAAGTGGTATGTTTTTGACTGCCTTGAGAGGACATCTTTTAAATTTTTATTTACAAAATCTTCCCTTTATTCTTTCCTACTTAGAATCCAGCTGAACTAACTCTTACATAGTCTATCCAATGACTGAAGAGACTTCCTTTAGCAGAGCTAAACTCTTAATTGAATCTAACAGAATGATACATGATACTTATCTTTACATTTTTGTTACAAAGGCTAAACATATTCAGTGTATCTACTGACAGGTGTTCCTGTTCAGAAAAGCAAAGTCTTTAACTACTAAATCAGCCATCAGACTGAGAACCCAACTTCTCAACCTGTTAAGAATGAGTAATATGTGTTTCAGGGACACATAAATGAAGAAAAGAGAAAGTATTATTATGGGTAAATGGAGATCATGTTCTCTGGGGTCAGCTTTTCAAGCTAAAAATATTTATGGAGGAAGTGAGTTTAAGGAGCAAAGTTTAGAGAGGCAAACAGACAAATGATATCAAGTCACACGAAGAATGTAGACACCTGAGTTGCCTTTGTGAAATGGAGAGCTATAAAACATTGATGGCTATACAGAACAGGAACACCCGAGCTCCTCTGGGAGGCTCTGCAGCAGTGTCAATCTTGACCTCAGGCCTCATACCAACTTGGACAGTCAGGGTCCCTTACCCTGGGTGTAAATATACGTGTGTGTTTAGGGGAGGGGAGGGAGGGGGCTGTTCCTTATTTCTGGGTAGCCACAGCAAGAACCAAGAAGAGATATTTACATTGGGATAAAGAGAAGTGCTTGCTGAGGAACTAAGGTAAGCGGAGAGCACGAACAGCTCCTTCTCTCGTTGATGACTCACTGACCACTATCTCTATGTACTGTGCTATGAGCAGTTGCAGAGAAAGAAGAGGGTGGTTGCCTGCTTGGGTTGTTTGTAGAGCTCTGAAGGCATAGGCGCCACCTGGTGCTTCCCCCTTGTCAGCAGGCATGTAAAATGCTTGGCACAGTGACTGGACCACTGGAAAGTGCTCAAGAAATGATGACCATCCTCCCCATTGACATCTACAAACAAAGAGTTCCAAAAAGAGCACTGGCAAAATCAGCAAGGTAAACTTCAAAGGCCAAAATTATTGCACTTCAACAAGAAAAACACTAAAACTTCAAGAGGTAAACGGCAAAGGACCTACAGATGTAATTCACAAACAAGGAAATACAAGTGTGACTGTATAGTAAGGAACAAATGAAATAAAATTCATTTTGAGAAAAAAATGAACCGCCCCCAGAATGGAAAAAAATTTATTTGTAAATCATGTATCTGATAAAGGTCTAGTATCCAGAATATACAAATAGCTCTTAAAACTCAACAACAAAAGAACAAACAACCCAATTTAAAAATGGGCAGGGGAAGCCGGGATGGCTCAGTGGGTTAAGCGCTCACTTTGCAGGGCTGGGGACTGAGGATCAAATCCCGGCCCCGGCCCGTGCGGACCCCTATGCTGAACTGGGGAGTTCCCCCAGTTCAGTTCTCTCTCTGTCTCTGTATCTCTCTCTCTCCCTCTCTCTCTCTGTCAAAAAAAAAAAAAATTTAAAAATGGGCAAAGAACTTGAATAGGTATTTCTCCAACGAAGATATTTAAATGTCCAACAAGCAAATGAAAAGATACTCAATGTCATTAGTCATTAGAAAAACTTAAATCAAAACCACAATAAGGAGAGCAAGATGGCGGCATGAGAGGAGAACCCAGACACCTACCTGGGAAGGGACTTACGAACAAAAAGGAACCCACAGGGGAAACCCTGAGAAGCACCCTCAACTGAGAGAACCACACAACGCAGAACAACACACAAAGGTTAGAGGAAAAAGGGGAGAGCGGGAGAGGGAGGGAGAAGGAGCAGTTTGGGGACAG
>PVKE010045462.1:0-12610 GCA_004027555.1 Craseonycteris thonglongyai | reverse complement strand
CAGAGAGAGAGATACAGAGACAGAGACAGAGAGAAGGGGGAGGGCCCAGAACAGTCTCCATAGTTGCACATCATTGGTTTTTCCACATAGTTTCATTCCACAGGTGGGAGTGGGGCTGCACAGGGCAGGAACTGGGCCGGGGTCTTCACCCCGGTGAGAACTGAACTGGGGGCACTCCCCAGTTCAGCATATGGGTCCATATGGGCCAGGGCCAGGATTTGATCCTCCGTCCCCAGGGCTGCAAAGTGAGGGCTTAACCCACTGAGCCATCCCGGCTTCCCCATAACCTTAGTTTTTAAGAGAAGAATGAGATACCAGTAATGCGCTAGCATAGAGGAAAGGCTATGTGGACGTAATGAGAAGTTGGCCATCTACAAACCAAGAAGAGATGGCCAGAGAAACCAACATGCCAGCACCTTAATCTTAGACTTTCCAGCCTCCAAAACAGTGAGAAAGTGAATTTTTATTGTTTAGGCCAGTTTGTGGCATTTTGTTATGGCATTCCTAGCAGACTAATACAGATGGTGAAAAATGATGAACAAAAATGAGAGTAAAAAAAGATTCAGCACACTTTTAAAATAATTGAATGTGCTATAAATAGTAGATGTAAGGTGGAGATCTATTTTTACCTTGCTCTGAAGAACTTGGTTTCTTATAGAAGATTGATTATAAAGCCCAGAGATCAGAAGGTTTCTTTTCCCTGTGACTGTAATGAAAAAAAGAAGATACCGTCCCACTTTTAAACATAACCTGAGTTGCAAAGACAGAAAGTTCCAGTAGAAACAATTCCCCTTTCACAACACAGGGCAGTTTAAAAGGCTAGCCAGTTGTTGTTCTTAAAAATGGTGTGAGGGTTTCAACCCACTTCTTTAAATCACTGAACACTGTTGGGAGGTAATAGAACCTGACAAATTAATGGACTCTAATAAAGCTCCACTCTAGAAATAAAACTAATTTAATTATTGGTCAAGGGCATATGGTTAAATGAGACATGCTTACATTACTCTATAGGATTTTAGAAGTATGTCAGAATTTATATTCTCAGAGAAAAAATATGATAGCAATTTGGGTTATAATAGTAATTATTATAATTATAATAATCTTATTTATAACTCTGAATACATTTTCCATGTTATGGAGCTATATCATATTTATCTTTACTCTATATTTATCTATATCATATTTATCTTTACTCTAATGTCCCAAAGCCTAGTAGTAGTTCACTTAGTACCAGTAGTCCCTCAGTTAGTTTGTGCAATGACTGGGTCGGTCTATCAATCTATCACATTTAATAAGAACATCTTTGTGGCAGTAGGTACACCTGAGCCTCCCCTTCTTTCCAGCCAAAGTTGGATTGTTTGTCTGCTCTGGGATCATTTGTTTAGCAAGCAAACCTATGCAGGATGGTTTCATAAGTGGCTAAGGCTTTGGAGTTAGAATATACCTATTCATTAGCCCACCATTTCATTTCATGTTGACATGTGTTTATTCCTGCCATTCATTTAGAAAAGCTTGGTCAATGTTTTCTTTTATTTCATTTACTTTTAATATAAAGGTACAAATTTCTACTTGAGATGTTTCAGTGTCAGATTATAAACTGATGATGTGTAGGTCCTTATAGCCAGAGCTGCTGTAACTGGATATGTGCATCACGCACTGCACAACCCTAGAGAATGTCCATTCACAAAATTGTTTATGTGATTCTTATGTGAAACAAACAGTTTTTTATATGTTAGTTGCTATTTCATGTTTTAACTGATCAACTTCTGTGGCTGGGTTATATTTGGGACAAATGGTACCATTTAAGGAGCTATATAAATCTCAATGGTTTAAAAAACTAATTCACTTGATTCCTCTGAGTGATTAGTCTATTGCTCAAATTACTATATTTTGCTCAATTAAAATAACTCTTTTGTTGTTGTTTTTTTAGATTACATGCACATATTGATAATAAAAAATTAATTTAAAAGCATCAAATAGTACAGAAAATGAAAATTTTCCAAAATGCTACCTTTTGATTAAGTTCCACTCCTAGACACACTGCCCAGTTCCCTACCAACAAGATCAACAATCTGTATTTATTCTCCATATATTTCTCCCTGCTTGTAAAATTAATAAATAACATGGTAATAATGAGGAATGACATTTTTTGTTTCACGAAAATGGGGTCATATTATATATACTTCACTTGCTTATTTTTCTTAATGATACATCTTGAAAATTCCTTCAAGTTTTGTGATAAAGATTTATTTCATTTCTTTTAGTAGTTGCATTTGGGTACAAGCCTCAGCTGCTCTGTTGGTCACAAGTAAAAGAAAACCCAATTTAAACTAGATTATGATAAAGAGAATTTATTGGATGGCCTCACTAATAATTTGAGAAGTAGGGTCGTACATCAGTTAGGGAACTTTAGGCAATATGTAATAAAAACTCAAATTCAATTGATGACTTAAAGAAAATATATCATTTACATAATCTGCAATTTCATGATAGGGTATCTTTAGAGTCATTTAATTCAGGTGAATTCAATCATCAAAAATAGTGGTGGTTCCTTTTATCTTTCCACCATGTCATCCTCATCATGTCAGCATACCAGGGCTGTCTGGGAAAATATCAGCCACAAGTGCCTCTATTTTTATGCTGACTAGACGTACCCTTTTAAATAGGACAGAAAACAACGTTGTCTCCAGTTTCAAATGGTACACATGGTCAGCTTAGTTTCACTGAACTAAATCCAAGATGTTAGTTGGCTGAGCACATACACCATTTGAAATGGAGACAGTGCTGTTGTTTTCTGTCCCATTTAAATTTTTTCCTGTTTTATTTTATTTATGTTTTAAATTTATTTTATTGTTTTTGACACAGACAGAGACAGAAAAAGAGAGAGAGAAGGAGGAGGGCCCAGAATAGTCACCATAGTTGCACATCATCAGTTTTCAGCATGGTTTCATTCCACATAGGTGGGCAGGGGTCGCGCAGAGCAGGAACTGGGCCTGGGGATTTCTGCATGGGAGGCATGTCCCCCGAGAGCTGGGGGCTGAACCTCTCCCACCCCATTGGAAGCTTGCCCCAGCAAGAACCAAACTGGGGCCATACCCCAGTTCAGCATATGGGTCCACGTGGTCCAGGGCTGGGATTTGATCCTTGGTCCCTAGGGCTGCAAAGTGAGCGTTAAACCCACTGAGCCATCCTGGTTTCCTAGCCTATCTACTTTTCATATTACATAACTGGATATTTTCTGGACAGCCTGTGTACTTCTCAGGTAAGTCATTTTGCAGACCCAAAATGGCAACCACATTCTCCAACACTTACAGCAAATTCCAGTCAGTGAAGAGGATTTGTGCCTATCTGTGTGTTTGTTGTTGTTTGTTCTGTTTTTTTGTTTTTTGTTTGTTTGGTTGGTTGGTTGGTTGGTTGATGTTTGCTTGTTTGCTTGTTTTTGGAAGAGTGAGAAAAATTTCCCCAGAATTCTCTAGCAAACTTTCCCTTCTTTCCCATGTTCAAAATTGGATAACATGTCCACCATAAATTAATAATTTGACAATAGCAATTTGATATCAAGATATGCTCAATATCCAGGCTTATTCCTAAGCTACACATAGGTTTATTTCCTTAGAGGAGTGTATGCCTTACTTAGGTTAGTTTAGCAAGAAAGAAGGGATAAATTGGTGTGTGGTGGACCTTCAATGTGACCCATTTCTTTCTCTTTCTTCTCTGCTCTTCGAGGTGTAGGCTTATTTCCCAAGGCTTTCCTTGTGTTCACAAGATAGTGCTGAATCTCCTAGGTCTATAAGCTTCCTCACTCATGTCCAATGATATGAAAGAATATCTCTCCATACAGCTCTTTTGGAAGAATTAATTTAATCATTATTCAACAAATATTAATTGAGCAGCTACAACACCTCAGGTGCTATGCCAGTGTCTGAAAACAACAACAACAACAACAAAAGAAAAAAAAACAGCAGAGGACCACCAAATAATAGCCCCTTCTCTCAAGTAGCTTATACTCTTAAAAGAAAATATTAAAAATTAATATGGCAAGTAGTGATAAGTGCTGTTGAAAAAAAATAAGGCAGGGAAAAAAAAGGAACTAAAACTCAGGTACTAAATACAGCTTGTTATTTTAAATGGGGTTGCAGAAGCATGAAATATCTGACTGCAGTATTAAAAGTGTAACTCTGTTTTTCAGGTGGAGAATAGACCACAGGGAATTGAAAGTAGAAACAAGAAAACCATTAAAAGACTTTGTATGTAGAAGATGGTCGTTTGGACCCATGTGATCAACTAGAGATGATGATAAGTGGACAAGTTCTGCATATATATTGATAGTAGAACTGGCAGAATTTTATAATGAATTGAATGTAAGATATAAGAGAAAAAAACAAAAAACAGTCAAGAATGACACCAAGATTTTTGGCTTGAGGAATTGGAAGTACAGGGTTTCTATTTTCAGAGATGAGAGTGAGTACAGAAAGAGTAGGTTTACAGTGGAGGGGCCAACAGATATGTAATCTGGCAGTCTGGTTTTATAAATTTTTGACATGCTTATACATATCCAAGTGAAGATATCCAGTGTAAACCTTATGAGAAGTATCTGGCTTGAAATAAATGTGAAAATGTGCAGTAAATAGTACCATTTAAAGCCATGAAATTGGGATAAGATCACCCAGGAGGATGCTATAGATCAGGGGTGTTAAACTCAATTAAAACACGGGCCATTTGGTGCAACAGGCAAGATTCACATGGGCCACATCACGTTTACAAACGTCGCCGGAACTGAGTCAGCATGTTTATACACGCCCACAGGCCCCCAGGAAAGGCACCGGGCTACGTGTATACTCATCTTCAATAGTTAAAGGGTTAACGAGGGAATTGTGTATATGGTATTGCCTCGATCTCCCCTAAGCGCTATTTTCTTCATAACAATTTTTTCTATTTTCATTTTATTTCAGAGCATCGTGGGCCACAAAAAATTACCTCGAGGGCCGCATGCTGCCCGCGGGCCACCAGTTTGACACCTCTGCTATAGCTAAAAAGAAAAGTCTAGGGACTAAATTCAGGGACACTAATAATTAGAAATCAGGAAAAGAAAGAGAAAACTAACAAAGGAGGTGAAAGATAACATTCAATGAGGTAGGAGAAAAATCCAAAGTTAGTATTTTTCTAGGAGAAAAATTAAGTACTTCAAGGCATTAAAAGTGATAACTTGGATCAAGCAAGATAACTGAGTATTATCCACTGGATTCGGCAATATGGAGTGTCTCGGAGAAAAGACTAACTAGCATAGGAAGGACAAGTAGATACTGCAAACAAAGACAACCCTTTAAGGAGCTTTGTTCAAAAGGAAGAAGAGAAATGGGGCAGTTCCTAGAAAGAAACATGTGTCAAGGAAGTTTGCTTTTAAGATAGAAGCTATAAGGTGACCAGATTTTAACATTGGTAAAGCGGGACACCATTGACTGAGGGGGAGGGGGTTCTTGATTAAAAATTTGGTCTATCTCCCGCTGTTCCCTAGCTTGTCGTGCATTTTTTCCAAAAATCGGGACTTTTTTAAAAAGCCGCGGGATGTGGGACAAATTGTTAAAAATCGGGACTGTCCCGCCAAAAGCAGGACATCTGGTTACCTTATATTAATAGCATGTTTCTATGCTGATGTGAATGATTCAGGAGAAGGATAATAAGACAACAAAGAGAAATAGAAGGGTTTGCTGAAATATCTTGGCATTAGTGAGAAGGGCTACAATATAGTTGGTGGAGCTGGGTTTCCCCAGATAGTTGATCCCTAGCAATAAGAAGAAAAACAGACTACATGGTCACAGACACATGGGATGGTAGATGTGATAGTTGAAAAGAGAGATAAGGACAAGAAAGTTCTGGACATTTGATAAAAGAGAAAATATAAAATAGTCATCAAGAGAGATGGAATCATTAATAATCAGAAAATCACAATGGAATTACCAAACAGCTGAGGGCAAGTGTGAGTTTAAGATTTTAAAATAAGTCAGTCAGCAATTTGTGTTTTTCTAAATCTATGTTCAACTGCCCTACTTCAGTCAGGGAGTAGACAAAGTTGAGTTTCATCCATGTAGGATTTTTCTAGGCAAGTGCAATGGAGGAAGGAGGGGACAAGGGAGTATATGAGAAGATACATGAGGAAGTAATGTTCATATTATGAATTTCAAATGGACATGGGAAAAAGTTATAACACGTGGGCCCAAGGATGGTAGTAAGGAAAATAGTAAGACAGTGTGCTCAATTTTAGGTCTGATTTTAATCAATGAATTTTGAAAATGAATTTAAAGGTTGGCTTAAACTTGAATAACAACAAGAGTGAACATTATGTAATAGGATGACTGAAAGATTATGCAAAGAGTATACTTTTTGGTAGTGACAAAGTCTACATTCAGAAAATAAAAGTGGGTATCTCATTTGGAGTGGAGGAGAAGAAGAGATGAAAAAATAAAGAGTCCAGGGAATTAGATGAATCATCCATGTAGTTGTTGAGTTTGCCAATAATTAAGTAGGAGTAAAGCAGGAGAGAGTGACAGTGAACCAACTGCCAAAGTGTTCATATCTTTAGGAAATGAAGGGAAATGACTTAAGAATAAGTCTTTCCAAGCATTTCTTATTGATCAAATTAGGTGATAATCCATTGCTAATCCAATCACTATAGCATAGGTGATGAGCTCTACAACTAGATTAATCTAACTATGGTCTATTCCCAGGAGTAGTACAATATAAATAGCATGACTAAGAAAGGTAGAAGAATGTTTCTCCAAAAGAGACTAGAGGTGCTATTACTATAATGAAGGGAAAATGGATTCTGGATAGCCAACAGTGGATGTATGCAAAAATTGCTAATACAATACCTAATATAAATATATTTATATAAAAAAATATACAATATAAACCTAAACTTCAGTTTATCAAGTTTTTATTTTCTTGGACTTTCTAACTGATTAGATGATGATAGACTAATGACAGATAAATAGATGACAGATGATAGATGATAGATAGATATGTAGGTAGGTAGATAGGTAGGTAGGTAGGTAGATAGATAGATGATAGATAGATAGATAGATAGATAGATAGATAGATAGATAGATGATAGAGATAGACAGATGATAGATAATATATAGACAGACAGATGGAAAAAATGAATGATACGCTATAGTCAAAAGCCTCAAAAATATACCCAATGGTTACACTATCTATGTATTTCCTACTTTAACAAATTTGACAAAATGAAAAAGTGTTATTTTTTTTAACACTTGTACTCTAGCTTGTCAATCATAGTATTGTTACATTCTACTACCAATGTCATAGTTTAAATTACTTTTATGTGAGTGGTGCTATTTATAGTATCACTAGGTTTGAATTTGTCTTTTTCTTATTTCAACAATTGCCACCAATCTAAGCAAAAGATCTCTCCTGCCTACACCCACCCCGACTCTGTTAACACAAATCTCTAAATATAAAGTCACTGAAATGTGAAATTGCTTCCCCTACTTGTATGTTAAATTCCTCAGGCTCTCTTGCAATTAGGTTGTATATATGCCTAAATTCAACTTCTAAAACATGGGTGAAAATGAGATATGCTACTTCCGGGCTTGGTCTTAGAAACTTTCCACATTAGTGTAAGCATTCTCTCTCCCCCATCCATACACCAGAAATCAAAGCATTCTCAATTGATATAGGCAGGTGAAGGAAGAATTCCAAGTACTTGAATCACCACTTAGAGAAAGAATTGTCCAGAAAAGTCATGTAATCTGATGCAAATGACTTGAGCAAGAAACTTATATTGAGTGCATCCACAGATAATTTATTTGAGGGTTTATTTGTTTCTGGTGCTTTATTTAGCCTACACTTACTATTAGAAAATAGAAAAACAAATAATGCTATGTACTCTCTAATTGTTGCTACGCATTTTTCTTATGAAACAGATTAAAATTGTATAGTATTTTATCCACACAGCTTTACTAGGATATAATTACTTATTGAAAGATGGTATGAAGAGTCCCAGGTTCACTAAGGTCCCCCCAGAAATTTTATAGGAACCAGTTTTGGAAAAGATCATCAATGTTGCTCTGAGTATTTTGAGTTGCTTTAACACAGGAGGCATATATAGCATTGTCTGATAGGATTTGACATTGATTTTTTTTATTATTAAGTCAAAAGAGATAAAGTTTTTATGACATGGAGAAAATTGGAGGACAAATTATTTCCCCATTGACTAAAGTTAGAAACTCTTAGGAAAGTATAGAGCTTAGCATATTATATCCAGATGTTTATATTTTTTACTACATGAATCTTCAACTGCATCTCAGTCCCAAAATGATACGTCCTTGTTATTTCTTAGTGGGGCCTTTTTTTTTATTTCTTTTTCTTTACTACTTGAAAAAAAAAGAAGTCTCTTTTACCATTAGATATAAAACAAAATTACCATTAATTGCTTGACTTGGGCACGTTACCTAACACATGCAACAACGCAGTTCTTTTAACTTCAATCACAGAATAATGTTAAAGTAAAACCACAAGCCATAAATGAAAATATCACTACTTCTAGATGATACACCAGTATATGATTCTTCCCCTTTAACTCATCTTGCTTGTTTCAGAAAAATATAACATTAGGGCCCACGTTTCTGCCAGTTTCTCAAAGGGCATTGTCTGTTTTACACAGAGCATCTGTGCAAAAATTCTGCAGAGCATCTGCCAACTCATAATTTTGAAGGTTCCCAGTGTTAACTTATTTTGAGCTTGACATAAATACCTTTAAAAAGAAATGGTCAATTGGGAAGCTAGATGATAACCAGTTGTGAATTTAAAAAAATAAATAAATACTGGAGACGTCATCAAGATGGTGGCATGAAAGGAGCTCTTGAAATCCCTCCTGGAAAGAATAAATTGAACAATTAAAACCCACCCATAGAATCCCTAAGCAACACACAGCCTCAGCTGAGAGACCCACTGGTCACAAGAAAATACCTAAAACCAGAGAGAGGGAGCTAAATGAGAGAGAAGGAACAGGAGTAGTGCAGAGACACACCATGGAGCACAACCTGAAGACTTACCTGGTGACCATCCCAGGCACCAGCAGAGGAGAGACTAAGGTGGGGCCATGGAAGCATGGGTTGAGGTGCCAAATGACTCATGGCAGGTTGGAGGTGTACAACAGACAAAGGTAGAGGTGTGGGCAGCCAGAACGCAGGGTGCATGGCAGAAGTGGGTGCAGCTGGCTAAAGAGATGCCACAACAGGAGTACCTAGGGAACAGACAGCATAGTGCAGAAGGCCAGAATGAGGCACTGGAGGCAGCCAGAGATCAATGTGGGTGGCCAGAGCATAGGTATAGCTGCCAGCACATGGGTCGGGCAGCCGGAGCACAGAGCCTGCAGAGTGTAAGGTCAGCGACAAGAGGAAGAAGCAGGCATTCTGGTGGCTGCAGTGCCAGCACCAGGAGAGTTCTGGGAGCTGAAGCATAGAGTCACCCTAAATGAGGTAAGACACTAGCCTAAGCACTGAGTGGCTTTCAACACAGAATCTGGCTACTTCCCCTTGCTCTCTTCCGAAGTTCACCCCTCCAGCTCCACCCAAAGCCTGCATTCAGCAGGCTGCTGCTGAGAAACCGCTATTACCCTGTGATGCAAACAGACCTGTGCCTTTCCCAACAAACCCCACCCCCACCCTTCCCACTGAAGTCAGCAGAAGGACCTAGGAAAACTGTAGCACAGGCATGGCAGCTTCCAACTGCTGTGGGATCTCAGAGGCATAGAATACCATCTTTCACCACATCTTCCCAAAGTGGAGGCATACAGAAACCAGGGCAATGGGGTCATAGAGAAGCCTACCTTCTAGGATGTCTACCTAGAGAACACTGTAAGAAAACTGCGAGAAAACCAAATAACCAAAAGAAAATATTATAACACACTGCAGCAGCACCAACTAGGAAGTGAATGAAAGATCTCTTCACAACTACCAGGAGAAAAGACTTTATACCCAGGAATAGAAATGCTCCAATAGCAATGATCCTAGTGAACAAAGGTGCTCAGAAAGAAAATGAAAAATCTTCAAAAAAGGAACTTGGAGATATAAAAATATATAAGCTAAATTACACAGAATTCAACACTGCAATTCTGAAAATACTAAAGAACATCAAAGACGGGGAAGCCAGGATGGCTCAGTGGGTTAAGAGCTCACTTTGCAGCCCCAGGGACCGAGGACTGAATCTCGGCCCCAGCCCGTGCAGACCCACATGCTGAACTGGGGTATGCCCCTAGTTCAGTTCTCACCGGGGCAAGACCCTGGCCCAGTTCCTGCCCTGTGCAGCCCCACACCTACCTGTGGAATAAAACTATGTGGAAAAACCAATGATGTGCAACTATGGAGAGTGTTCTGGGCCCTCCCCTTTCTCTCTGTCTCTGTCTCTGTATCTCTCTCTCTCTCTCTCTATCAAAAACAATAAAAAGAAATCTTTAAAAAAAATCAAAGAAAATTGGTGGAGTATACAGAGGGAGCTACATGATCACAGGAAGCAAATATATGAACAAAAGGAATATTTTAACAAAGTAATTGATACTATAAAAAGGAACCAAATAGAAATTCAGGAGATAAACAGAAATAGCATAGCAAGCAGAGCCACCACGATGAAGGGAAAGAATTAGTGAAATCAAACACAGAAATTTGGAAATGTCACAGAAGGAAGAAGGAAGAGACCTAAAAGTTAAAAGAAATAAAAGATCTCTACAAGAACTATCTGATTCCATTAGAAAGAATAACCTAAGAATATTAGATATTCCGGAGAGAGTAGAGGACAGGATGGGCCCAGAGAAACTGCTCAGAGAAATGGTAGATGGCAATTTCCCAAATCTATGGAAAGAACTGGAACCTCAAATTCAAGAAGGAAACTGGACCCCTAGCTACTTGAATCTTAGTAGACCCTCCCCAAGGCACATTTTAACGAAGATATCAAAGGTCAATGACAAAAACAAAATCCTCATGACAGCAAAAAAAAAGGAACACCATAATCTATATAAAGAAAAGACCATCAAACTATCATCAAATTTCTCAATAGAAACTCTACCAGGAGGGAACAAAATCAAGTATTCAGAATATTGAAAGAGAGGATGCCGGGATGGCTCAGTGGGTTAAGCACTTACTCTACAGTACCTGGGTCCAAGGTTCAAATCCTGGGCCCAGCCTATGCTGATGTGTATGCTTAGCTGGGGTGTGGCCCCAGTTTGGTTCTCACGGGGATGAGCCTCCCATGTGGGAGACCCTCATTTTAGCCTCCAGCTCACAGGGGTGTGCCTCCTGTGCAAGAGGCCCTGGGCCTGGTTTCTGCTTTGCATGGCTCCCTACCCACCTGCATGGAATGAAATTATGTTGAAAACTAATGACGTACAACTATGGAGACTACCCTAGGCTCTTCCCCTTCTCTCTGTCTCTCTCTATCAAAAAGAATAAAATAAATCTTTAAAAAATATATTGAAGGAGAGAAATTACCAGTCAATAATTATCTACCCATAAAAGTTATCCTTTAGATATGAAGAAGCAATAAAGACCTTTTCAGATATACAGAATCTGAAGAAATTCTCTAACACAAGGTTGGCATTTCAAGAAATACTGAAGGAAGCTATTGGACCTGAAACAAAAAAGTAAAAATAAATAAGGATAAACTGGGACAACAAAAATATAAAAGGGGAAGAAGTAAAGTTTTAACCTTCCAAAGAGAAAGGAGATAAGAATAATCCTTAAGAAAAGGAACCACTGCATATTTAAAACTTTATTTTACATAAAGTTCATAAAAATTACTCAAAAAAAACTTAGAACTGGGATACACAACAAAAAGACTAGAAACATCACACTCCCTGATTTCAGTCTATACTAGAAAACATCAATAATCTAAATAGCTTAGTATTGGCAGAAAAATAGGCATACTGACTAATGGAACAGAACTGAAAACCCAAAAATAAAGCCACGAGAATATGGACAGATAATTTTTGACAAAGGAGCAAAAATATACAATAGAAAAGGAAAGCCTCTTCAGTAAATGCTGCCAGGAAAATTGCAAAACCACATGCAACAGAATGAATATGGGCTGTGAACTGTCACCACATACCAAAATTAACTCAAAATGGATCAAAAACCTCCACATAAGACTCGAAACAATAAAGTGCATAGAAGAAAGCATTGGTACTAAACTTAGAGACCTTGGGTTTAGAGAGGACATCATGAATTTAATCTCAAAGGCAAGGGAAGTAAAAGCAAAAGTAAATGAATGGGACTATATCAAACCAAAAAGCTTCTGCACAGCAAAGGAAACTGTCCGCAAAGCAAAGAGACAACCAACCAAATGGGAGAAAATATTTGCAAACAATACCTCTGATAAGGGGCTAATATCTAAAACATATAAACAACTCAACAACAAAAGACAAATGATCCAATTAAAAAATGGGCAGGAGACCTAAACAAACACTTCTCTCATGAAGACATACAAACAGCCAATAGCTACATGAAAAAATGCTCAACATCATTAGCAATTAGGGAAATGCAAATTAAAACCACAATGAGATACCACCTCACACCTGTTAGAATGGCTATAATCAACA
>PVKE010045461.1:0-12612 GCA_004027555.1 Craseonycteris thonglongyai | reverse complement strand
GAGGGAGAGAGGGAGGGGAGGTGGGAGAGGGCACCAGCATTATGGACACACTCAATGGTTTGGTGTTTACCTGGAGAGGAGGGAGGAGGGGGGAGGAGAGTTGTGGGGGGAGGTGGGAGTGGGCACCAGATGTATGGTGGGGGAGGGGGACCTGATTCTTGGAGGTGGGCACATAATGAGACGCATGGGTTATGTGATGTGGAGTTGTCCATTGGGAAACTATCTAATTGTTACCAACCAATGTCACCCTGTTAAATTTAACAATAAAATATAATAATATAAAAAAAAATAAAATAAAATAAAGAAAAGAAAAGAAAAGATACTCTATCAGAGCTCCGTGAGCCTGGGACCTCCAGAAAAGCATTTATCAATGAGTATTTTAACATCCCAGACTATTTATCAAGAGCCAATCGATATGTGTCTCCACATCTCTCTTGGGTTTGTGAGGAGTTGTGTTGATTATTTATGATTTGCTACACGCAGATGGAATAAGGTTTTCACATTGTTTCCAAACACCAGAAATTAATAGCATAGAATAGGGGTGCCCAACCTTTTGGCTTCCCTGGGCCACACTGGGAAGAAAAATTGTCTTAGGCCTCACATAAAATATACTAACACTAAAGATAGCTGATGAGCTTTAAAAAATTTTTAAAAAGTCAGAAAAAAATCTCATCATGTTTTAAGAAAGTTTATGAATTTGTGTTGGGCTGCATTCAAAGCCATGCTGAGCTGGCACGTGGCCCTCGGGCCATGGTTGGACAAGCTTGGCATAGAAAGCTCAGAAGGGGTGAAGCCAAGCCTGGTGGGTCAAGCAAGGATAAATGATGCCCGGCTTCTCTCTCCGACCCACCCCCACTGCCACCACTGTGGTCCAAACCACCACAGGCTTGTCCTTCCTGCTTCCTCCCACACCGCAATGCTCCGGATTCCCCTCACAGCAGCCGCAGGAATCCTACCAAAATGTAAGTCAGTCCTCTGCTCAAAAGCCTCGTGTGGTTCCCCATCTTAACCAGTGTGACAGCCCAAGTCCCACACAATCTGTCCCCTCCCCACTATCTCGATGGCTCTGCCTCTACTTATTCCCCCCTGGCTTGCTCTACCCAGCCCAGAACCTAAAAGGGTGGAAAGGGAAGTTTCTTTTTCCTCTCCTCCCTATATACACTGTGCAGTCTAACCCTTCCTCTGCCCTCCTAAGAAGGTTCCAGTAGATCCCACATGGCCCACCAGGGCTTTTGAGACCTCTGCATGGATTCTTTTGTGAGAACTCTTAAGATGTGAGAAATTCTGCAGGTGGCATGTGGACACCTACCAACCACACCGAAACTTGGAAGTTGACATCCGGGAGACCTCGACAGGGTCAGTGCCACACCATTAACAGTGGTTACCTCTGGAGGTTCGATTGAGGACAAGGAACAAGAAAACTTCTTTCATTTGAGTCTTTGATACACTTCTGCCTTGTTTAAATGTGTCATAATGAGCACCTACTATTTTGTCATTCTTAAAAGGTGACAAAAAAAGGGTTTTTTTATGTCACACCTCCTCCAGGAAGCCCTGGGGCTGATATGAGGACCCCCTCCTCAGTGTTGCAACTAAATTGTGTTCCTGGGGGAGCCAGGATGGCTCAGCGGGTTAAGAGCTAGCCTTGTAGCCCCCAGGTCCAAGGATTGAATCCCGGCCCTGGCCCACGTGGACCCATATGCTGAACTGGGGTGTGGCCCCCAGTTCGGTTCTCACCAGGGTGAGCTTCCCATGTGGAAGGCCCCCAGTTCAGCCCCCAGCTCATGGGGGCATGCCTCCCATGTGGGTGGCCCCTGACCGGTTCCTGCCCTGTGCAGCCCCACCCCCCGCCCTATGTGGAAAGAAACTATGTCGAAAGCTGATGACATACAACTATGGAGACTGTTCTGGGCCCTCCATCCTCTCTCTGTCTCTCTGTCAAAGCAATAAAATAAATCTTTTTAAAAAATTGTGTTCCTTCTACTGTTCTAGGAGCCCTGAAGGGCAGAAGCTATTCACTTTGTCTCTTTAATACTGAACTTGTAAAAAGAACTTAGCAAATATCTGAGGAATGAATGAATGGAGAGTGAATGAATGAATGAATGAGTTCAGCTATGACCACAAGCAAGCACTGAAGCCCACCAGCCTTTGCCCAAGCTCATCCTGCTGAGATTGGCTAAATGACAAGCATGGCCGTTTGGGGATGCTGGGCCACCCCAAGGTGCCTAAGGTTAATGACGCTACTGCCAACACCTCAGCAGCATGAATTTGCAAGTCTTAATTATAATACATGCAGGGGACCAGGAGGGACGCTCCTTCGCTAACTCTCACCCCAGAGTCTACAGTGTTGTTCTCTTCTCGTCCTGACACCTCCAGCTCCCTAAGGATAGGGGGGTGAGTGGGGGACAAAGATGGAGAAGAAATGCACTTGGAACAGTGAGGGTTCCGGCTGCGGAAACTCTTTGATGTTGGCTTTCGATCTCAGGGTTCATGAAGGGGAAATGTCTTCTTGTATTTTTAGGCAATGGCTCAGCCAGAGGTGATGGTGGGGAGCTGGGTCCTTGCCCAGAGTCAGATCTGCATTACAAATGCCTCTCAAAGCCACCCGGGAAGACAGCTGTGTTTGATACAGTCTGTTCTCCCAGCTGAGCTGAGGGACTATGACCACATTTGTCTCTGCCAACCTGCTGAGTTTCAGCTAATAGATCAGCATCTGACCCCGGGTTTTAGGGCATCTGACAGGTGATCTTTCCCATGCATGATTCTGGGTGAATGATTAAGGGACCAAGGAAAGGAGAGGAGAATGTTACATGAGATCAATTGAAAAGTAGACCCAGGGGAAGCCGGGATGGCTCAGTGGGTTAAGCGCTCACTTTGCAGTGCCAGGGACCGGGGATCGAATCCCGGCCCCGGCCCGTGCGGAACCATATGCTGAACTGGGAGCTCCCCCACTTCAGTTCTCTCTCTGTCTCTGTCTTTGTATCTCTCTCTCTGTCAAAAATAAAAATAAATAAATAAAAATATTTTAAAAAAAGAAAAAAGAAAACTAGACCCAAGTTTAAATCCCAGCTCCGCCAGTTACCAGCTGTGTGGCCCTGAGCACATTGCTTAACTGCTCTGAGCTTCAGTGACACCATCTTTTTCTTTCCTCCCTCTCTCCCTTCCTTCCTTCCTTCCTTCCTTTAAATCCTCCCACTGCCTGGTGCCTGGAAACTTTTTCCTCCCAAGATTCTGTCTTAGAGTTAAGGCATTATCGTCACTGGGACTCCAAAGTTGTAAGAAAAAAAATTTCTGAAAAGCCTCCAACTCTGCCCAGAACCTTCAGAATGGATCTGTTTCTCAGAGCTAAACAACCGGTTGTTCAGCAGGGCCTTGATGTCGGTAGACAACAGACAGGCAAGTCTTGATGGGGGGAACGAAAGAGGAAGAGGAGGCTCCCAGAGAAAGGGGACTAGGGCTGCCACCTGGGAGGGTTCTGGGAACAGATCCAGACCTCACCTGCCCCTTCTCAAACAACAGATAATACGGAGCAAACTTACTGAGTACTCACTCGCTTCCAAGCTTCATGCTAAGGGCATCACAGGGTCTCTCTTCATGTTTACAGAAACCCCAACTCACAGACAACCTGGGGTTCTTCAGGGGCCCTGGGGTCTCTGGACCGGGATGGGGAGTGGAGGTCGCCGCAGGCACGAGAAGGGAGCAGGTACGAAAGGAAGTCACGGAAGGTTGAGCCCCAGCCACTCCCAGCTGCTCCAGGACCTGCCAGGCCTTACAGCCAAGGTCTCTATTAGAGACACAGCGGCCTGAGTTGAGTGGGTCCCTAAGCGGGGCTGGCTGGCCAGGATACCCTCCCTCCTTTGCTCCCTCCTGGCCCCAGTTGGCCCAACGCTCCTGAAACTGTTACCATGGAGATAAGTTCTCCAGTGGCCAGAGTTGGGCTGAGCGGCAGGAGGCTGTGAGAAGGGGCTGGCACTGGGTCTGGGGGTGAGTGCTGGAGGTCTTGGTTGGGAAGGGGGTTTTCTGGGTTTGCCAGATGCCTGGGGGCAGGAGGCCAGACCACCCCCACACGGCAGGTCCCCAGTTGCGCCAGGGTCTGCAAGACTCCCCTCAAAGCTACCAGAAAAACAGTGACGACTATTGCAAAAAGCACAGAAAGACTACATGTGTCTCTGTCTTTAATCATGACTTAGATGTTTGTGCAGCACCTAGGGTGGGCCAGGTCCTGAGCTGGGTGTTGAGCTATCATCATAGGAAATGCAAAGATCCTCGGAAGCTCAGGAGTCCCCCAATGTAGAATAAGTCCCCCAACATAAAACA
This sequence comes from Craseonycteris thonglongyai, assembly GCA_004027555.1. Taxonomy (NCBI): domain Eukaryota; kingdom Metazoa; phylum Chordata; class Mammalia; order Chiroptera; family Craseonycteridae; genus Craseonycteris; species Craseonycteris thonglongyai. Next base: position 8,298 of record PVKE010045461.1, on the reverse strand, counting down.
GTAGCATAAAACGCCCCCAGCAGAGAGGATATCAACTAGCCCAACAAGAAGGTGCCCCGATGTTGGTTTTCATTTTAGGGTTCTTGAATGGTCAGTCATGCTTATCTTCATGTTAACATTAATCGTATTAGTGGTAACGGTAGTCATAGCTAACATTTATTCAGTACAGGCTATGTGCCCAGCATGAAGGACCCTGCACACATCGACTCCTTTCATCTCCACCACCAGGCTATGATATGGGCACCGGTATTATCCCCATTTCACAGATCATGAAATTCGGGCTCAGAGAGGTTCAGTCTTGAGCTGACAAACACCTGGTGTATTCGTTTCCCGTTGCCACTGTAACAAATTCCCATCTATGCGGGGGCTTAGAACAACGCACATTTATTCTTGTACAGTTCTGGGGGTCAGAAGTCCAAAATCAGCCTCAGGGGACTGAAGGCAAGGGGTCGGGAGGGCTGGTTCCGTCTAGAGGCTCTGAGGGGAGAAGCCATCTCTTTGCCTTTTCCAGCTTCAAGAGGCCGCTGGCCTTTCCTGGCTCAGGGCCCCCTCCTGCGTCTTGAAAGCACACTGCTGACCTCTGCTCCCAGTCGCTATTGCTGAGACGTATGAGTGCCCCCAGAATCCACATGTTGAAATCTGATCACCAGTGCAATGGTCTTGGAGGTGCGGCCTTTGGGAGGTGACTGGGTCATGAAGGTGGAGCCCTCCTGAATGGGCTCAGTGCCCTGATAAGAGATCCCAGGGGGTCCCTCACCCCTTCTGCCATGTGAGGACACAGCAGGAGGGAGGGAGGGGGGTCCACAAACCAGGAAGCAGGGCCTCATTAGACATCAAATCTGCCAGCATCTTGATCTTGGACTTCCCAGCCTCCAGAACAGTGAGAAATAAGTGTGTTGTTTACAAGCCACCGGGTCTAGGATATCTTGTTATTGTGGCCCAAATAGAGAAAAACAGTTGTCACTCTCCTCTTAACTCTGACCCTAGTGCCTCAGTCTTATAAGGACTCTCATAATTACAGTGGGTCCACCAGATAATCTGGATAATTGCCCCATCTCAAGATCCCTATCTTCACATCTGCCAAGTCCCTTCTGCCATAGGAGGTCATATTTACGGGTTCCAGGGATTAAGACATGGCTGTACTGGGGAGCCCATTATTCAGCCAGCCACAGCTGGCAATGGCAGAGCCAGGACTCCAACCCCCAGGTCTGACTGCAGAGTCTGTTCTATGAAGCACCAAGCCAGCAAAAGCACCCGACCCCCCACGGCCAGGAAGGGAAATTCCTGGGCTCTCCAATCAGCACACGGGTCGGCTGGGGATTCTCACAAAGCCAGGCCCTAAGCAAACTCAGAGGGTGGCCAGCCTTCCTGATCAGCACTTCCTGAAACGCTCTGCAGTGTCCATTTAGCAGAACAAGGAATGTCAAAGGCTTAGGAGTCAGACAGTTCTGGGCTTCAGTCTCTGTAATGACCTCTGCCAGCTCTGTGACCTTGGGCATGCACTTTGCCCTGAGACTCATTTTCCCCATCTGCAAAGTGGGCATAATTACACCTACCTCACAGGGCTGTCATACAGGTTACATGAGCTTACGGAGAGTAAGAGCTGCACACAGACCCAGCACACAGTAAGAGCCATTAGATAGGAATTTATTATTATTATTATTATTATTATTATTATTATTATTGAAAAGGTAGAACTTTGTCACCAGCCAGCCCTCCTCAAATGACTTTATTTATACCCTGGAAGTTTTCCTTGGACTTCACCCTGAAGATGCTAGCAGGTAAAAACTAACACTCCCTCCTGGGGTTCAGGCACTCTTTCTGTCACCCCTTAAGGCCCATATACTCCTCACTGTCCCAAGGACAGACAAGAGGGCACTAGTCACAGGTGAAAAGTTTAACAGAATGAATGTGAATTGCTAACAACTTCCTGAGAAAAAACAATGACAAGATTTCCAGCACAATGAACCCCAATTTCACCGACAGACTCTCAAAAGCCAGAGATGGGATGTAGAAAATAAAACAAGAAGCACGCAGAGTCATTTCAGCCCTGCAAATGCACAGAACACTAATTAAAAGGCCCCTGGTGTGTTTCCGAATGAATAGCCCATCCTCCAAAAAATATTTTGACAGGCGGGACTGAAATTGTTCAATAGACATTGTTTCTTATTTAAGGCAGAGCGTGGGTTGGCAAGAGGTTGTTGTGTTTCCACTTCATCTCTTCACTGGAATCTTCCTAGTCCCAATTTCATCATTGTTCCAAGAATGCCACACTGCAACACAGGAGAAAATGTGGCAGTGACAGCTAAGATTCTGGCGGATGCACCCTATATTTGACAAATGCTTCAGCCACTAGCCATATGCACATCCATTTAAATCCAGGAGTAGGAGGAACAATTAACCTGCTGCAGGCTGCTAACTTCATTGAGAGGACTCTGTTTTTCCTTTTCTTTCTTTCCCCCCACCCCTTTCCTGACTAGAACGATGCCAGTTATATAAGACTCTATTTGCTACAACTAAATATTAAAGTAAGAAATAATGACAATGACTTCTCTCCAAGGTTCTCTGGATATGATGCGTAAGGATCTAGGCAGGGTTAAAGCATTCTCAGAATAGTGGTAAAAACAACTTTCCTAGGGCAGAATCTTTACACTTTTCCTGGGATAATGAAAAGAATGCTCAGCTGACTGTATCCAGTAGTGGGAGTGGTTACATGACTGCATTCATTTGTCTAAACTCATAAAACTATGGGACCATGAACCAGCTCTACCACACAAAAATGAAATGACATAATTGCCACTGATAAAATGGATTAGCAAACTAAAAAGTGAAAAAGCAAGAATGCTCAGGAGCTGCCTACACTGGGCCCCGGGAGTACTCCACTTGCTTGCTGAAAAGTTTCATCCCCTAATTTGCATTCATTAACAAGTATTTATTGAGGATCTACTATGTTCAAGGCACTGGGGAAACAGCAATGAATGAGAAGACAAAATCCTTGTCCTCCAGAAATTAACATTCAAGTGGGAGAGACAGTCAACAAGAATGTATATACATAAAACAATCTCAGACAAGTGCTATGAAGACAAAAAAATAATGGAATGCAGAGGTACTGGGTAAGGGGCTACTTTAGCTAGATCAAGGAGGACTTCTCAAAGGAAGAGCCATTTGAATTGAGACCAGAAGGAGGAAAAGAGCCAGCCAGCCAGCAGGTACAGCAAGTGCAAAGGTCCTGGGGTAGAAACAGAGAGACCAGATGATGTGGCTAGAGCCACGTGAAGCACAGAAAAGGGATGATGATGGGGAGTTGGGGAAGATGAGATCAGAGAGGTAGGCGGGATCAGATTATTGATACTTTGTAGGCTGTAAGGAGAGCCTGAGTTTTATTCTAAATGCAATGGGAAGCCATTGGTGGGTTTCAAACAAGGATGTAAATGTGGAGTGATTACTCCAGTTAATCAAGACACACTTTGGGAGGTGTTTTGTTAGCTGTTCTGTACCCACAGACACCAGGACCATTGGCCCATTGTGTCAGACTTGTATTGGGGATTGATTTTCCAGAAAGTGGCCTGGGATTTGCTTCCCGCCACTGGGATGCTTCTGAAAGACAGGATGCAAGATGGCAGGTTGGTTTAGCGTGGGGAATGGCATGTGATTTATTCAACATCCCTATTCTAGGCACTGTTTTAAGGACCGAAGATACAGCAGTGAAGAAAGCAGAATCAATCAGCACCACACAGAGCTCTGTTATCAATGCTAGAAGATGGCAAAGGAGAGGAAGTACCAGAGACAGGAGAGCAAAGAATTCAAGTCAACGATGCTGTTGAGCACACAGAGGTACAGCGATGAGGATGCCAGGAGCTTGCGTTCTGGGTGGAGTGTGGGGTGGAGGAGGCTGGGCCCTGATTATGACATGTGCTATCAGAAAACACAAATATAAAATACATTATCGTGGACATGAGCCGGGCAATATGCTGTTTCATATGCATCGTTTTCATTTACTCCCCCCAAACAACACGATGAAGCAGATACCCTTATCCCCATTTTAAAGATATTAAATATAAAGATCCAAGAGAGGAGGTGACTTTGCCAAGGTCACACAGTGACAGAATCCAGATTCTATCCCAGGTCTGTCTGATGACAAAGCTTGTGCTCTTAACCTCATGACTAGATACTGAGTTCTTAACCTTAAATGTAACAGTGATTCAGAGAAGAGAGAACCATTGAAAGTCTACAAGAAAGAGAAATCCTTTGTCTCTGGGTCCTAGAAGTTCAAGCTTGATGCTGATAGGGAGAAACATAGGAAGGAGGGCAGGGGGAGTCACAAACAATGGGGGAAACAAAATGAATGAACACAAAGAGGCAAATTTTAAAGTCCCAGAGTACGTATGGGGAGAAGAAGGGCAACTGTTTTGGCTTCCCAGGAAAATTAAGACCAGATTCCGAGCTGAGGAACCTGTACTCAATGCCAGTGGCAATAGGGAGGCACTGAAGTTTGCTGAGCAGGAGAGTGACTGTAAAGCTAAATGCCTTTCTGATTAGCCATAAAATGAACCGTGTGCTGGACAAAGATCAGTGCATTTAAGAGACGAGAGACCAGGCCAAAATCACAGGTAGGCGTTGGTGGGGGAGGAGAAATTAGTAGAGAAGCCAAGAAAAATACAGGGTTTGCAAATTTCACCAAGAAGCACACTTGGGAAATTCTTTATTCATCCACTCTATAGTGAGGACAGGAAAAGCATTTCCTCAGGGGGCGAGCGAAACTTCGTGCAAACCCTTCAGACACTCACATTCGGGTAGGTGATTAAAAAGCCCTTTTTTACAACTGAGTGCCTCTCTGTCTTTTAGTTATGCTATTTGGTAGGTCCTCAAATTAACATAAAACTTTCTTAGCTAGTGTCTTGAGCCACCAGGAGGGGGAAGAAATCACTGGGAGCTTTTTAATATGCCCTCTTAGACTGCAAAGAAAAAAATTGTAATTATGTACAAAAGCATATTGCTCAACCCCTGCATTAAAAAAAAGAAGAAGAAAAATATTCTGAACACATTCTCTGGCTTCTATTAATTCTGTGCAACTATTATCTAAAATTATTACAGCAAGCAAAGGCAAGCAGGATATAATGAATAGATTATTTAAATAAATAATATGGATGTGCTCTATGGGCAATCTGAGGGTAATGAATTATTAGAGCTGGGAGAAACCTCAGAAATTATGCAATTAAACCCACCTGCTTTACAAGGGACTGTAGCCAAGAGGCCAAGAGACTTCTCCAAACCACAAAGCAAGCGGGGATCTTGGGGAGGCGGCAGCTACATGAGCAGCAGGTGTGTTTAGAAATGTAAGGCGCCTCTGAGCACTTTTGATGTATTTTCTAACCCACGTACCAGTCCGATGAAGTAGATGCCGTTTTTATCCCCATTTTACACACGAGAAAACCAACATGCAAAGAATCAAAGTTGCTTGCCCGAGGACCCACAGCTAGTAAATGGGAAGGCTAGGGTTTGAACCCATGTCTAACACAAACCTGTGCTCTTTTCACCAGAGTACGTGCAAATTAGAACATTAACTCTGAAGGGGATCAGCACACGTCACCCCCAGAAGTGCCCCTTTGGCAGACGGGTCATTTTTAGCTGAAGGCAACTGGGAAAGAGCCAACACAGGAAGGGCTCTCTGCCCTCCCCCTTTTCCGCCTAAAAATGCAGGGAGTAAATTGTCCTTTGTGAAGGCGACCTGTTTCCATTTGTGAAAGTGTCCCCTTCTTCCAGACCAGGAAAAAAAGAGCAACTCTTATCACCAGAGATTACTTTAGTCGGCATAACAAGTCTTACTAAACAACCCTTACCTACCACACGTTGCCTTGGTCACCTTTCCTACCAGCCCCAAACCCCTGGTCCTTTGTCTAGCCATATCATCCTTTTTTAAATAGTATATAACCCCCCGCATCTAATCTCTTCTTTGGGTTTTCATTTTTTTTCTGTAAAGCCCTGTGCATATAAATATACTTACACAGATACAATTTGTATGACTTCTCGCCTGTAAATCTGTCTTGTCAGTTTAATTCACAGGCCTCACTGACAGCATCTAAGAGGGTAGAGGAAAAGTTTTTCTCTTTCCTCCAATGCAAAGACCACAGGCTCTGCTACTATAGATCCAGTAGAAGATAGGGGTGGCCTGTGGGCGAGAAGGAGCCAGTGCTAAGCAGGTACTAAGAGAAGAAAAATACCTAGATATGTGGTGGCCTAACACCCAGCTCATCCAGGAGCTATCACTTGCCTCCACTTTATCAATGGGGTTTGTGAGAATCAAGTGATTCGCTGCATGTAAACGATCTTTGAAAACTCTGAAGAGTTACACAAGGGAATACATTAAACAGACCCTAGTAATTATCAAGATTTTATCCAAATATTACCCAACAATCTGAATGATTGAGATTGTGATGAATCAGGAAGAAAGGAAGAAAAGTTCTCAGAACACTCCAAAATGTCCTAAAAGCACCTGTTAAAGGAGAAACCACAAATACTCAGAACCTACTGACCCTTGGTTTACACACAATGCACACTCAAGGCTATGGGCTTCCCCAATTCTACAGAAGGTTCAGACCTCTGAGTTAGAAGAAGGATGCTGCTTCGATGTGACAGATGATAGTTAGACAGAGATAAGAAAAGAAAAAAGCTTGAAACACAAAGAGGTTTGCAGTCCGGGGATGTTTAGTGTTGAGGGCAAGCAGCTCTCCATTCCTTAGTCAGGGAGAAATCACAGTAGTGAAGGGAGAGATGTGAGGGCCACTGAGATCTATGCTTGACTCTAACCTCCACCATGTATCAGCTGTGTGAACTTTAGCAGGTTACTGCCCCTCTCTGAGTGTGGTGGTTTTAAAGATGTCTACAAATTCGTTGATACTCCACCCCTCCCTCTTCAAGAGGCGGAGCCTACTTCTCCTCCCCGTCTAACAAATGGAATACACAGAACTGAAAGGGTACAACTTCAGAGACTGCGTCATCAGAGGCATATGGCTTACACCTCAGTCTCTGCTGGATGGCTTACTCTGGGAGAAGGCAGCTGCCATAGGCAGCTCTACAGAAGGGTCCACGAGGCCAGAAACTCAGGCCTCCAGCCAGCAACCCAGTGAGACTGCCATCCTGGAAGTGAGTTTTCCAGCCCATCAATGGCAGGCAGCCCCCGCCACATTGTCAGTACAGCCTCATGAGAGATCCGCAGACAGAACCACCTGGCTAAGCTGCTCCTGAAATACAGACCCTCGGAAACTGTGAAAGATCATAAAAGTTTAGTGCTTGAAGCCACTACACTTAGGGTTAGTTTGTTATACAGCAGTACATAACGAATACACTCAGGCAGTTTCTCTGTCTGCAAAATGGGAAGAATGACAAAGACTAGGGAACATAAATAAGAACATGTAAGATGTCTAACAGATGCCTGGCATGTGTAGGCTGGTGAATATGTTACTTTCCTTTTTCACATTCCCCTCAAATACACCTGAGGGTGTAACTTTGGAATGGGTGGATAACTGACTTGTATAACATAGAAAAAAGTTAAATTGCTTCTGTAACTTCTTTTAGAAAGCAAAACATTAAAAAAAAAGGGGCGGGGGTGATTTTTGAAACAATTGACACTAAAATCACCCTCAGTAGAAGGAAAAGTTTTAGCAACACACTAGCAAATAGTTAAGACCACAATCCTTATTGGCTTCAGACAGATCTGCATTCTAGGTTATCTCCTCTGCCATTCCACCAGCTGTGTTCCCTGGGGAAAATTACTTAACCTCTCTGAACCCCATGTTCTGTATATAACTATAGATCAGGGGTGGCCAACAAGTCGATCGTGGTCAACCGGTCGATTGTGAGGCCAATTTTGGTCGATCGTCGATCGCTCGCAATGTCTGGGGTGGAATTCCGTGTACCATGGACTTTGAAGCGATTGTAGAAGACAAAACTTTCTAGCAATAGTTTAATGCATTCGGGGAATTTGCCAAGGTCATAAATTCCTAGAATTCTGACAGTCTGACACTGTGATCTCCGCCCACCCAGACAATACATTTTGACTTATGTGTTACACTTGTCACCGGACGCAACGCGTGAATGCAAGTTACGACTCGACTCATCGAAGAACACAGTCAGTTAGCTTGAATATTTGGTAGTGTCATATGGTAGCTTCTTTTCTTTTGTATTAACAGTATTATTATCAATCAATATTATTTATCCTCGGTGACCACGTTGAGTTTCAATTTTTCTTCTGTTTAAAATGTAAGTACCTTTTCTTTGTTTTAAATTAAATTGCTTTTC
>PVKE010045460.1:0-12604 GCA_004027555.1 Craseonycteris thonglongyai | reverse complement strand
GACCGAGGATCGAATCCCGGCTCCGGCCCAGGCAGGACCCACGTGCTGAACTGGGGAGTTCCCACAGTTCGGTTCTCTAACTGTCTCTGTCTCTGTCTCTCTCTCTATCTGTCAAAAAGTAAAATAGAAATAACTATGCACTGAAGACAAAAAGATAATTTCTCTCTATAAATGTGAAAAGATAAAAAAAAAAAAGAACAATTAATACAAAAGAAAAGAAGCTACCGTATGACACTACCAAATATTCAAGCTAACTGACTGTGTTCTTGGATGAGTCGAGTCATAACTGTTGCGTTCACGCGTTGCGTCCAGTGACAAGTGTAACACATAAGTCAAAATGTATTGTCTGGGTGGGTGGAGATCACAGTGTCAGGCTGTCAGAATTCTAGGAATTTATGACCTTGGCAAATTCCCAGAATGCATTAAACTATTGCTACAAAGTTTTGTCTTCTACAATCACTTCAAAGTCCATGGTACACGGAATTCCACCCCAGACATTGCGAGCGATTGACAATCGACCAAAATTGGCCTCGCGATCGACTTGTTGGCCACCCCTGTTCTATAGGGTGTTGGCTATGTGATTTTATATCTCATAGTTTGTAATAATATTTTATATTTCCCAGTATTTAAAAATTGGGGAAAATCCCATAAGATCAGGATTTTTTGCTTCTCTTTAAAAGTTAGAAAGTCCGCAACACTAAACTACCATTTCAACATGGTAACAACCAGCTGGAACTGAATGCAGCTGTCTCCTTCGTGGGGGCATGCATTTACTATTTTGTCACAGTCCTCTTCATTCCCTGATGACTCACTGTTACTGAGATGAATATCACCACTGGTTACCATTGTTTTTCACTGTTGCTTCGCTTATACAGAGAATGTGTACAAAGAAGAAGAGAGTAAAATATTTGTTGGACCCTTGTCTTTGTCAAAAAAGCGGGACAGGGGAGAATAACAAACCAAAAAGGCCAGTTTTAGAGGCAGAAAATTCATGATGTTCTTGTGCAAACTGCTTTACCAAACAACTGTTAATCAGTTTCACAATCTTAATGACACTGGGGAAGTTTCATTCTGCCAATATTTTTCTTATATGTTAAAGAGCAAAAGTTTAGTGGGAATGCAGCAGAGAAAGAAAGACCATCCCATAGAGTGACAGTACTTGCTGCAGTGTGGAATTTAGTATGATGGGTCTGGGTGCTGTTTGTCAGCACAATCACCTCATTATAACCTGGCTCCAGCTCTAATGAGGACCTCAGCATTATCTTGAAACATGTACTGCAAAAAAGCCAGCCCTAAATTTAGTGGATTATGAACAATCCTGTTATATTTCCTGATTATTTGCGATTTCATAATTGGTTTTCCAGCTGTATTCTGAAAATAAATTATCTTAGGTGAGATCTTAGTTGTCGTTCCATTAAACTTTACTGCAAGCAATACTGTGTAAGCATAACCACGATGTAGTTTTGTCTTGGGTTTTTTTTTAAGTTTTCATTACATAAGTACTCCAATATATTCTAGTTAGAAAACATTTTAAACAACAAAGGGGTAGCAGAGACATACCTCATTCCATTGCTCGCTTTATTGTGCTTCACAGTTGTTGCTTTTTTATTTATTTTATTTTATTTTTTATTGAAGGCAAGACACTCCACCAACAAAAATGTTACATCTGGGTTAATTGCCAGACTCACTTCATTCCCATGGTCTGGAATCAAACTTGCAATATCTCCTAGGTATGCCTGTGTAGAGGATGACAAGGGAAAATCTCCCGTACTCCTGCCTCCCCACTATGTCCATCTCTGCCTACCCATCCCATTCTCCTTATCAGAAGCATTTTACATTAACATTTAGGTGTGTGTTTCTCCAGATTTTTTCCTACATAATTATATATAATATATACTTTTGACTGGAGGATTTCTTGTTACTTATAGAATCACACTACAATTTTGTTCTACAACATGCTTTTGCATATAATCATGTTTGGAAAACTTTTCCTCATCAGAACTTACATTATTATGCATTATTTAGCATTCTATATTTCTCATTCCTCTGTTGATGAATATTCAGATTGTTTCTACTTTTTTTAATGATGTGACAATTAATTTCCTTAATCATATATCTTAGTGCACACAGGTATATAGAAAAATATCTATGAGTGGATATGGCATTTGCCTGTTCAAAGAATAGGTATAGGGGAAGCTGGGATGGCTCAGTGGGTTAAGCGCTCACTTTGCAGCGCCGGGGACCAAGGATCAAATCCTGACCCCGGCTCGTGCAGAACCATATGCTGAACTGGGGAGTGCCCCCAGTTCAGTTCTCTCTCTGTCTCTGTCTCTGTCTCTGTATCTCTCTCTCTCTCTCTCAAAAAAAATTAATAAATAAATATTTTTTTAAAAATAGGTATAGTATATTTTTAGGTATTCTCAAATTGCATTTTACCTGCAATGTATCCATGCTTATGGCTATTAAAAATATTTTAAATGTATTTCTATCTGAAGGACAAAATTATATCTGTTTTAATTTGCATTTGAACATTTTTCACATGTTCTTAAACATTTGTGATTTTTTAAATTTGTATTACATTGTTTTCTTCTTAATTTTCATAAATTCTTTACATAAATAAAATTTTTGTTAGGTTGACGATTGTCTTTTAACTTTGCATTTGACATCTGTTGTACAGAAATTGTGAACATTTAAATGATAAAATCAGTTCCTCCTTTCCTTTATAACTTTTAAGTTTTGTAAATCAGGAAGGTTTTACTTGCCTCAGGATTATAAACATATTCGCCTTTATTGTTTCTGCCTGTTATGCACCTGGCCTCTTGGCGTGGGTCAGAATCTCATAATTAGATATACTGTATGTGGGTCTGCAGTCTACTTGAAAAGCATGGTGGACTCTTGGCATAAACAAGGTTCTTGAAGTCCCAGGTGGCAATATGCACATTAGGTAATAGGCCCTTATCCTACCTTTTAATATAATCCAGCTCTAAAATCTTATGGCTTTGGGAACGTGGCAGGTCCAGAGACAGCACCTTAGACAATGACATCCCTACTGTGTGGGCATCACTCAGGTTCCTCTCAGGATCAGCAGAGGAAGCTATCTCAGTGAGACTCAACCTGCCAAACTGACTTTAATAATAATAACAAAAATAATATTAATTATTAATAACTGCATTAATAATAAGGATAATCATGCCTAATATTGTCAAGAAATTGTACCAGGATGATGTGTATTATCCCATTTAATACTCCCACCAACCTTATGATGCAGGCATTACTGCTACTATCACCATAAGCATCTACTCACATTTTCCAAAGGTGCCACCACTAGTAAATAGCAGAGATTTAAAATAAAATTTAAGTCAAAGTCTGTCTGACTCCAGAAGATATGATTATATACAAAGAGTTATCCTGCCTTGTATTCAGATGGTTTATGAAATAGGTCTTTGAGAATATTCAAAATACAACTAAGAAAGACTAGTGAAGTGGCTGTGGTCCTGGAATCTCGTAAGTAGGGGTTTATGTCATGTAAGTTGAGTGTTACATCAATATAAGTAGATTCAAAATTTGACCGAAAAAGAGAATAATTGAATGAACATTCATGACTATAAGAACTAAATATGAAAAAAAATTAATCCACAGAAGAGCCAAAAAATCAAGTAAATTTTTAAAACAAATTGGAAGAGGAAATGAACTGTCTAAATATCAAACAAAACTCAGAACACTAAAAATAGATGATAAATGCTACTACATAAAAATAAAAACTGTTTTGCATTGTAAAAAAGACTAGACGTCAAATGATAATCTTGGGGTGAAAATTTTCAACAAACATTACTAATAAACGACCAGTAGCTTTAAATGTAAAGAATTTACATAACACAGTAAGAAAAGTCCAAGAATTAAATTGGAAATAGTTGATGATAAATATTAATAGAGAAGATAAATAAATGGTTCTTAAACATATGAATTGATCAGTCTCACCCCAATAAATTTAACATAAAAAAATTTTTTTTTAAATAGGGAAGAGGGTGATGAGGTTACATTTTCATCTACCACTTGGTCATGATAATGAAGAGTGAGAATGTTACAGTTGAAAGGAAAAAAGCATTATGCAAACTGAATTATAAAAATGTACATTTCCTATACATTGTTGGTTGAAAATTGTAGTGGTAAAACCTCTCTACATAGAATTTTTTAAGATTTATTTTATTGTTTTTGACAGAGACAGAGACAGAGAGAAGGGGGAGGGCCCAGAGCAGTCTCCCTAGTTGTACATCATCAGTTTTCAACATGGTTTCATTCCACACAGGTGGGCGGAGGACGCTCAGGGCCTGAACTGGGCTGGGGGCCTCTCGTATGGGAAGCACACTGCAGTTTGCCATATGGGTCTGCATGGGTCAGGGCTAGGATTTGATACTCAGTGCCCAGGGCTGCAAACCAAGCACTTAACCCACTGAGCCATCCCAGTTTCCCCAAAGGAGTTTTAAAATTTTAAATTTTAAATAAAATTGCACATACGCTTTGATCCAACAATTTCACACAAGTATGTTAAGATGTATGATCACCTACAAAAATGCTATACATATGAAGATATTGACTTTATTGTAATACAAAAATGTGAAACAACTTGATAAGAGACTATTTAATAAGGTGAATAAATTGCAGTACACCTACCTATACAAGGGAATACTTCAGAATCAATAAAAAGAAATAGATAGCTTGAACAGACTGACCTATTATCAAGTTAAAAAGCAAGGCACAGAGAAATGTATAGATTATAACTGCATTTGTGGGGAAAATTTTTCTGTACACACACACAAATCTCTGGAAGGATTCATAAAAAAAGGAAAGAAGGTGAGTGTTTCTGAAATAGGAGTGGGAGAGAGATTTATTTTTCATTATACACTCATGCGTACTTTTTGAATTTTGAATCAAATATAAATGTTTTCTCTTACAATTGTAATTTAAAGAAATGCATGTCAGTGAAAAATTGGAAAAAAATACCTTCAACAGGAAGCATGTTTTTGTTTTTTTTTAATAATAACCCCTGCAATAACTACCAACAAAAAAAAGATTGTTTAAAAGGTGGTACCTGGGGGGAAGCTAGGATGGCTCAGTGGGTTAAGCGCTCACTTTGCAGCCCCAGGGACCAAGGATCAAATCCCGGCCCCGGCCGTGCGGACCCATATGCTGAAGTGGGGCGTGCCCCCAGCTTGGTTCTCACCAGGGTGAGACCCCAGCCCAGTTCCTGCCCTGTGCAGCACCTCACCCACCTGCGGAATGAAACTGTGGAAAAATCAACGATGTGCAACTATGGAGACTGCTCTAGGCCCTCCCCCTTCTCTGTGTCTGTGTCTCTCTCTCTGTCAAAAACAATAAAAATAAATCTTTAAAAAAAAAAAGGTGGTACATGGAATAATGTGCAACTGTTAAGAATTAATCTGTATACATGGTCATTCATTTTTAAGATAAAAAAATACAAGTTACCATACAATAAGTAGAATCTGGTTCCAATGTTCATAAAAAAATACATATTTGAATGTATATGCACACATCTAAGTAGGTTTGTGAAAGGGCCTGAAATTTTATACTGTATGAATACCTGAAAAATAAGGGATAGTTATAAGTAATCATGTTCATTTTTTATTCACTTTTGTATTGTTTGAATTGTACAAGGTCACATGTTATATTTATTATTAAATATACCAGGGCTGTCCAAAAAATCCAGTCATAAATGCTTCTATTTTTCATATTACATGGCTGCATGCTTTCCAGACAGCCCTCGTTTATACTATTCATAATTAAAATCATGGAGATATTATTTGTATTTGGAGAATGAAGAATAAGGGATCTGGTGGTTATATAATACTGTTACTTTATTATTTTTGTCTGAGTTTTCCAGATATGCATATTTTTACTTAATTTAGTAAATATATTAAAACATTAGGAATGTATATACAAAATAAATGATGAATATTTACTTTTTTGCCATATGGTAAGGTTTATATGCTGAAATTAACCTACAGTCAACATTTAGACCTCAGTGAAAAGAAATTTTGATAAAACAGCTTAAAATAAAAAGGTGCTTGAACTTGGTTAAAAACAAAAGCACTGGGATTTCAAGATAAATTAAGAAAACAGCCTGAATTCTAACTCAGAATTTTTTACTCTGTATTTATTCTTTTAAAGCCCAGTGTCAAACCAATTTACAGATGGTCTGGTGAATCACAGAAAAATAACTCCGCTTAGCTCATGAATTATAAACACTTACTGTAAATAGTTATTAATGCAACTTTTCAAGGCATCTGCCTTACCCCAAGGGAGTATTTTCTCCATAAGTCTGAATCTTACTAAGTAAAATAGGTAAATTGATGCTCTGCTTATAAATGAAACTGCCTCATAATGAAGTCCTTTGGGTACTTCATAATCTAAATTCCTCACCACAAACAAGGATTAAAAATAATTCAATATCATACAGAAATTGTGTTCTGCGATTAACATAATTTATAAGAAGATTCATATTTAGTTTTTGCCATTAAGTACCATAGAGCATCCTAAAATACTAGAAAACCTGCACTTTCAGATTTTTTAGAATGACAGTTATTAATGGGCAGAAAGCATGCTTTCCAAGTGTTTTGTAGTATACTTGAATCTTCAGTTGTATTTAACAGATATTAACCAACAATGAGTTTACACTTTCAAAAGAAGTCAGTATCTTGCATATGTGTAAAGAACTAGTCCTGGATGGGAATGAAATCCTACAAGGACTAAAGAAGGCAAATTAAGTCTTGTTCAAAGTTACTCAAGTACTGTTCAATTGTGTTCCACAGCTGTGGATATTTAACTTTACTATGTTAATTATGTGAAATGTATACTATGTGTTTTTGTAATACAAGGGCTGTCCGGAAAGTATCCAGCTATGTAACTGTTCTTGTTATATTGACAATGGCTGGATTTTTTTTCTGGACAGCCCTCATATAACTTAATGTGACTCTTTTATAAATGACATTAAAGAGAATAAATTTAAGAATACTGGATTATCCCCTTAATAATTCAGGTCATTGGCAATAAAATGGCTTCCCTAAAAACTAAAAGATGGTTAATATTCTATGTCTTCTCTGAAATAGCCAGGTTAACAAAGCCTCACAGATAGAAATGAATATAAAAATATTCCAGGAATTCTATTTTAAGCAATAGGTTGTCTCTATTTCTACCAAACATTTTATTTATGGAAGAGTGAAAAGGTTTGGTTTCTACATTATTCCTCTATGTAGTGGACATTCTGGTGAAAACTGTACTACCTAGAAAATAAGGGCAATGTGTAATATTAGGAGGATCACTGTATTGAAAACAAGGGAATGTGAGTTCAAAGCACTGTCAAGAACTGGCTGAGTGCCAAAGTAAAATCAGCTCTCTATAGTACTTACCTCTTTCATTTTGCAAAATAAAGATCTAAAATTAAAATTCCCCTAAAGTCTCACCAGGTCTAAAGCAATATAGAATAATGTTTCAGAGATTATCCTCTTGAGGGATATATATTTGTTCTGTAAATTTGGACAAATTATTGACTTTTTGTGCCTTGGGTTCCTCATCAGAAAAATCAGAATAATAATAATATTTACCTCATTGGAATAATGGAAGTTATCGAAGAGTTAATAGGTGTCAAGAGCTTAACACATTCTCAATAATCATGATGACAACATGAAGATGATGATGATTTATGAATTGAGCATTATGAGATAAGAAGGTAAGGTAAAAATATTTGGATCATCTAAAGCCTATATAAAATCCTAAAAAATACAAAGTGTGATTATATATAGTGGTAAAGGAAAAATTTAGTAAGGAACTTTATAATCTAAGTCTCATCCATGTTTATCATTTTTTAAGGCAACTTGTGCCTTTGACACTTAATCGCAGGGTAAATAAATCATCAATTCTTTAATTGATTTAAATGAAACCATATATTAAAGTCCTAAACATTTGTTTTTAAGTATAGGCATCTAAAACAGTAAAATGTAAGTTGTTATTGTTGTTTTTAGACACAGAGACTCATTGAGAATTATATAAAATATATTATTCCCTGTCTTGCTCTTAACTAAGGGTATCCCTTGCACTATGCTTCTCTCCTCAGCCTGACCCAGAGATGAATGTTCTCAGTCATTTGGTCATAAAATGTTAATGTGAGCACCTTATCCAAATGAGTTCTAAAAACATGAGTCTAGCATATGGAACATATGGAACATAAGGCAGGACAACTAGCTCTCTCTATTTTGTCTTACTCTGCTACCCTTGCTTAAGATTCTAAATTGCTCTGTGTCCACTTATGTGATTCTTAAAAGTGACAAATGCACTATAAGTCTCCTTCCTACTTCATTCAAAGAAAAAGAAGAATTCATAGTTGATATCTCAGCTTCAGAGTCAAAGATCCACCTTTCCTTAGGTAACTAACATTACAATTCTTCAAAAAGTCCTCTTGGTACATTTTTTTACTTCTTTTACCCCTCCTCAAGAACAGAACCACCATTAGATACTATTATATAAATCCACTCTCAGAAATATTTCATCACATACTCCTAAAAAAAATAAATAAAAGACTCTTCACTAGTTAACTAAGTAACCCATGCACCACCTGGAAATGGAAGTTATTAAGCCAAGATTCACAATCCCTCTGCCTACATGGCTAGCAATTTCACCATTGGATTTAGAGTGCCCATTTGTTCCCTTCTGATTCCTAGGGCTTGCTTTCTCATCCTTGTAGCTTTTCCCTGGAGAAGCCTCATCTAGTGAGGGACAACATGAAGCAATTTAGGCAGGGCTCCAGGAAGCATTGTTTGCCAAAAGATTGTGAAACTCTAGCTTGATGTTTTCCACCTCAAGTCCATGTCCCTGTGAAACTGAG
Source organism: Craseonycteris thonglongyai (assembly GCA_004027555.1). Taxonomy (NCBI): domain Eukaryota; kingdom Metazoa; phylum Chordata; class Mammalia; order Chiroptera; family Craseonycteridae; genus Craseonycteris; species Craseonycteris thonglongyai. The sequence continues at coordinate 3,708 of PVKE010045460.1, read as the reverse complement.
AGGATATAAGATTAAAAGCCACTCTCTTGCTTTGTAGAAACTTTATAGTTAATTAATGGAAGCTATTATCAATACACTAGAGCCATACCAGTACACACAAACCAATAAGAAATGAGAAGGGGTATAGCAAAAGGATAAAGAATTCAGTTATTTTTTTAAAAGGTATGATGGTTCTGAAAACAGACAGTAAAACTCAAATATATGTGTTTAAGCTGTTGTGTTACTAAATACATTTTCTGCCCTATCTCCCAGTTCAGGTGGACAAAATAAGTCCTCAGCAAAATTATTAGTAAGTTTTTTGGATAATCTAATCTCGTGTTTCATCAACCCAATGCCCAAGGATAAAGTTCCTTTTTTACTTTACTGTAGGCTGCAAGCAGATAACCAATCATGTTATAATTTTCTGTCAGAGAAGTATAAACTGGCTCAAAGTGAGGGCCTGAATGGTTTTCCTGCGGATAAAGTACATGAACTTTAGTAAATAGACTCAATGACTTCTATTTTGAGCTTACAGAGGTTCATCTTTACTTATTGGAGATAGATATTAGTTTTCAAAATTTGAGATTCTTGAATTGGTGAGCTGTTGTAGCTAATGAGCACATCTGTCATTGCTTTACCGTTTTTCTGTCATCTCCATGTCTATTATGTGTGTCTGTTGTGAAATATAAATGTTAGAGCAATGGCTCTGCCTAAATCCAATTCACATGGGTCCATATAGCAAGTATGCTCTTAAAGCCAAGTAAAAGCAACAAAGGCAATTTAAAATAACAAAGCAACAACTCTATTTTGCAATGAAAAGTAAAGTCCATATCTTCGCATTTGGCATATATCCCCATAAAGACAAAAACAGTGACTCCTTTACCTTTGTATCCCCAACACTGAAATCAGTGCCTTGCATTTTACATACCAGTTGCCTTAATTAATCATTCACTTGTTAACAATGAATAAAGGAGGTATTTTTAACCCAATAATAACACAATGAAGTATGAAGTAGTGTCTAGAATACCCTTTGGGAATCTGTTTCCTCATCTGTAAATTGGCTAATAAAATCTACCCTACAGGGTAGTTGTAAGGATTAACTGAAAGAACAAGTACTGACATAGAACCTGGCCCAGAGCAGTTACTATTTGCTGAACTAGAATCTTAGTGGCTTTAAAATGCATTAATAGGAGAAGCTGGGATGGCTCAGTGGGTTAAGTGCTCACTTTGCAGCCCCGGGGACCAGGGATCAAATCCCAGCCCCGGCCCGTGTGGACCCATGTGCTGAACTGGGAGCTCCCCCAGTTCATTTCTGTCTCTGTCTCTGTATCTCTCTGTCAAAAATAAATAAATAAAAATATATTAAAATGCACTAATAGGCAAGGAAAGAGCATAAGCTCCACCCATTCATAAGAGTTTATTTGGATCAGAACAGCCTACTGCAGGAAGAGAAAGTAGATTTTCTCTAAATATGGGAAATATTTACAGGTAGTTTCCATTCTCTGGATATAGAAACTACATTTATAACAGCGAAGGATTCAATGAGGACAATTTGCAACAATCCAGATTCTTTAATCTGTATATATGCTCCCTGAGCTACAGGACACAGAACCATTCAGGGGAATTAAGAAACAGCAGAAATGTAGGTCTGTCAACCCCCGTGGGCCAGTGTCCCCAACCCAGCCTTCTGAGTGTCTACAGCAATGAATCTATATTTCCAGTCTCATATTTTAAGGTCCTGAATATTCATTTTGGGGTACCCAAGTCTCTCCTGTTTCTTTTTTGTTTTTTTCCTTTTAGACACAAATTTTATTTTAACTGACTCATTTGAATCTGCGTTAGGAAAGTGGTAAAGTGAAATAAAGAAAAGTTTAAAATTAATCAAATTTACTATTGACTAACTATAGAAATGAATTTAGGAAGAACAGAAAAACCATAGTTTTTAAACCATTTATGTTCCCTGGTATAGTTGTGAATTGAGAGTGACTAAAACTATTCTTAGGTTCCAAAAAATACAATGTGTACTTTTATCCAAATTAATAAGCCTAGGGGAAGCCGGGATGGCTCAATGGGTTAAGTGCTCACTTTGCAGCACCGAGGACCAAGGATCGAATCCCGGCCCCGGCCCGTGCGAACCCATGTGCTGAACTGGGGAGTTCCCCCAGTTCAGTTCTCTCTCTGTCTCTGTATCTATCTTTCTATCTCTCTCTCTCTCTCTCTCTCTCTCTCTCTCTCTCTCTCTCTCTCTCTGTCAAAAACAATAAAAAAAAAAAGATCAAATTAATAAGCCTATAAATTTGGAGTATTCTTCCCTCTTTGATAAATAAATCTGAGCCCCAGGTTAGTAAAATAAAAATCTTAAGCAAAGCAATAGCATCAAAAACAAACAAAATAAATTTTTATATGTCCCTCACTATGACAAAAATATTACAATGATGATATTTATTAAATTTCCCAGATTGACACACTGTAACCTCTCATTTACCACAAAAGTCAGCACATTGTGTCTGTGGCTCCAGATTTGATTTTAGATTGTTTGAAAAGGGTAAACATATCTCCTCTCTAAAGAGGAACACCATGTGCTATTGGACACATTTACTGCCTTACCACTTACGAAGCTTACAGAATATTCTATGGCTCTTACTGGTACTCACGTTGAAGCCTTGTTTGATGGCAATCAACTTATTTCTTGTGTCAGAACAGGAACAATCATGCTGTCCCACTACTCAGTATGATTCTTGCCAGGGTTCCAGGAATTGTTTCCAGTGTGATGTCTCAAGAGCAATAGAAAATATAGCCTTGTTTTGCAAGGCATTTTTTTAAAGAGTCATCAAAATAAATTACAGATAGCAAATAACCTCCCTTTACTTAGCCAAACCTTTCCCCCTCAAATCTATTAGTACCAACTATAACCATCGGGGGAAAGAAATCAGAAACAGTGAGGTGGACAAAGACACAGTGGATATTTCTGTCATTGTAATAAAAGGGAGCACTGAGGCAGGTAATGAAAAAGGAACTGCTTCTGACCATCATCACTAATCCCCCTCAGGCTCAAAATACATTCAGTATTGGCCTTCTTCATAGTCCAAAATGTGGCTACCTAATACTGTAATTTGTGCAGTTATTTGGATCCTTCCTGACCTCAAAATATTCACCTTGTTGGTGAATTGTCCTAAAATTCTACTGTGAAGGTCTTATTTTTTGAAGTTAAGAAGTATAGCTTGTTTTCATAGTGATATTCCTGAAACCCCTAAATGTGAGGCCACCACCAAACTTTCTGTACATATTGCAGGAAATGCCTCCTCAAGAGTGAGTGCTTTAGGGGAGTTCGTCTCAGTCTCCTGAGGCACCTAGATTAGCGTTCTCCAACTTTGATGTACATGAAATCACCTGAAAGTATTGTTACAGGGTAGTTTCTGATTCAGTGGGTCTGGAGCTGGACCCAAGATTCCTTTTTTTATAATGAATTCCTTGATGCTATTGCTCCTGATCTACAATTTATATTTGGAATAGATGCTTCACTAGACTCTTCGCAAGGTCTCCTTGGTTAGAACACAAGACCAGGGGTCATCAAGCTCTTACAGTAAAGGGCCAGATCATAAATATGTTGAGTTCTTTTGGCTACAGGGTCTTCAATATGACCATTCAACTCTGCCATCACAGCAAGAAAGTATCCGTAAACAGTATGTAAATGAATAGGCATGGCTGTGTTCCAATAAAACCTTATTT
>PVKE010045459.1:0-12618 GCA_004027555.1 Craseonycteris thonglongyai | reverse complement strand
GAGTCGAGCGAGTATACTCTTATTTCATAAACTTTGGCACTCAATCGCCAAAAGGTTCGCCACCCCTGATCTAGGTGCTTTGACTAAATTATTGATAAGATTTCCTGAATAAAATATATGTATTTAATGGTACAACACAGTTCCAAACTATCTTTAGTTTTGAAACACATTATTCCAAAAGTTTATAAACTTAGGAGCAAAACTCTTTTTAATGCCATTCTTGCATTGAATGGGAAAAATATATAAGTCTTATGAATTCAGCATTAATGTCAAAGGTCACTCAATCAACACTGTTATTATTTCAAGCTAGTCAACAACTGTTTGACTTCGTTTTATTCCCTTTTTACTTTATTGGGGAAGAAATTAGTTTACCTACTGAATTATCTTCATAAAGAGTCATTATTAAGGCACTTTTTCCAAATTTACTTAGAGCCTTTCTCCTTCAATCCGTGCAAACATCATCCTCATTTCTTACAAGTCAGCTGGTATGCATCTTTCACTTTTGATGACAAAAAGAGAACTTTCATGGCACATTTTCTGAAAGTTTAAAATACCGTGCAGCCTAAATCTAGATAGGCAAAAATAACAAGAAGAAGACTTTTGAGTGTTTTCCACTAAGAGAAATGATAATGGTGAAGTCAATTGGGTGATCTGCTCAGTTAGGAAGTGAAAATCAGCACAATGAGATTGCTCAGTGACAAAGGTTTCACCTCCCATATGGGGCTCTGGTTCAGTTCCCACCCCATGCAGCCCCACAACTTTGTGTGGAATGAAACCACGTCACAATTTATGTACGGCTCTGGAGACTGCTCTGGGCCTGCTCTTGTTCTTTCTCTTTCTCTCTCAAACAAAATAAATCTTAAAAAAAAAAGACTAAATGGAAGAGAAATCAAACTAGTAAGTTATAAGGATTCTGACCAAAAAATCTGGGAATCTCAAACAAGGAAGACTTGAGTATTGCAGTAAAATGCATACTCCACATAGAGGCTAATGTTTCAAAGGAGGAAATGCATTTAAGAATGATACAAATTACTGATGAAATTCTCTTTTCTAGATCCAAGTCTCCTCACATGAATGCAGAAAACACCACTTCTGCTAGCCTTACTAATGATTAGCTTCTGTGTTTTCTTAGGAGATGCTGTACTGAATTATTGGATTGAATGTCCCAGTTCTAGAATCACACTTTTTCTGTCTGGATGGTGAGGACTGCCTCCAGGTAAAAGGAGAGAGAGGAATAAAATTACTGTCTTTCATTTTAAGTCTACTATGGACTCTGGCCCAGCTGTCACAGGAGTTTTAGGGAAACAGTGCAAGAGCGCAGAACACGTCTAGTACAGGGGCTAATAAATGTTAAATTTTACCCACTTGCATATAATGATAAAATTTTAAAGCAGACTAAAATAAAAAACAACTTAGGATCAGAAATAGTATTCTCTTTTCAGTGACATTCTATAAGCACTTAAAACAATAAAATGTAGCTGAATGTTGATGATATCCTACTACCTATACTTTCAAAGTAGAGTTTAATTCACTAGTAGAAAGACTTTTTTCAAAAGTGTATTATCTAGCTTGTAAATCTCTGTTGGAAATAATCAACACTCAGGTGAGGGTGGGGGTATTGATAATCAAGTGCTGTGCATGTTGTCACTAACATTCTGGCATCCTGTGGCATTCAGGCAGTTGTCACTGCATTAACCTTTCAGATCACCTTGCTGTCATCAGAAATTAATCAAAGGTCAAAGAGAGTATGAGTGTTTACATCCAAAGACAGCAATAACTTACTCCTGGTACATCTGAAGACAGTAACCCATTAGCCTGGTTAGGAAGAAGAGCAAGGGCCAACTTAACTGAATTATTGAGCCCTGATGCAAGTTATTTCTCTCCGGTAACTAATGTATTTTACTATTATGCATTAATATAGGTGAGAATATACCCTCATTCAAAAATTTGGAACACTGTAGAACATAAAGAAAAAGATTATAAATTGAGGTAGTAGGTAAGAGTGTGACTTCCTCTCTGCCTCACGTAAATAATAACATTATTTTTTGAAAATTAAAATATTATGTGATTCAAAGCATACTTAGATATTTTCAAAATAACTGTATCAGAAAACAATGTCAGAAATCATTTGCTTAAGGTGACCAGATTTTAACATTGGTAAAGCAGGACACCATTGACTGGGGGGAAGGGGGTCTTGATTAAAAATTTGGTCTATCTCCCGCTGTTCCCTAGCTTGTTGTGCATTCTTTCCAAAAATCGGGACTTTTTTAAAATGCCGCGGGACATGGGACAAATTGTTAAAAATCCGGACTGTCCCGCCAAAAGCGGGACGTCTGGTCACCTTACATTTGCTAGAAGTCAGGCAATATTCTTGCAAGGGCTTCCTCAACTCAATATTTGTTTTAAACTATACACATTTCCCAGTGTGAAAAAAAATAATAATAAAGTAACAAAACAACAAAAAACAGGCGTTATATTAGAACTTATGATCTAATCTAATAAACTGCTTCTGAGTAATTCCAAGTCAGACATTCACAATCAGCATGGTTTTTGTTTGTTTTTTTAATTTACTTTACATATACTAGATTCTCCCTATTTGTTGACTTTCAGTAAAAATGTCAATCCTTTACTTCAATTTAGAATAAAATCTTATGGAAAGAATCATTTGTTTAGGAGTTTTCTGTCTTCAGATTTGAAATGTCAATTCTGGGTTGAACTTTTCGCATAGTGTCATTATGATAGTTGGAGGATTTGAGTACAAATAGAATCAAATACATGGAGTGAAAAGAAAATAATAGGAGGGAGAAATAAAGTAATTAGCTTGTTATATCTTAAGAAGTGTTGTTGTTTTTTTAAGTTTCAGACTTTATTGAAAATAGACATCAATGTAGGAACTATAAATACATCTTTAAACTTTTAAGTGAAGTAAAATATAGTGTAGGAAAATATACATAAGTCTAAATCCTGATGAACTTTTTGCAAATCAAATTTACTCCTTGTTAACAGCACATAGATTAAAACTCACTTCAGATTCCCACCCAGTGGCTGATTTCTAATGTCATGAACTGATTTTATTTGCTTTTGTACTTTGTTTTAATGGAATAATTTTTTTTTGAGACTGACTTCTTCTGTAAAATGTATTCATACTATTGTTTGTTGTTTTAAATCACTATTCTCATTGCTCATTAGAATTCAATTCAGTTTTAGATCAGTTAAATTGGTGGTTTCCAGATTTTTGCCATCGATGAATGTTGCTATGAAGATTCTAATCAATGTCTTTTGGTGAATACTTGGGCATGCTTTTGTTAGAAATGTACCTAGAAGTTTAATTGCTGTGAAATAGGGTAAGTGTCTGTTTACATTTATGAGAAACTTTCAAAAAGTTATTCTGAGTGATATTACCAAGTTGCACTTCCTTGGCATGACTTGCTCCACTTTCTGACCAAGGCCTGATGCTTTCTTCTTTTATAACTTTAGCTCTTGTGGTGAGTGTGCTGTGGTATATCACATTGAATTTTTCATAGGGAATAATGAAGTTGAGTACTTTTTCATGAGTTTATTAGCCATTTTGATTTTTCTTTTGTGAATTGTCTGGTTGAGAAATGTGTTCAGTTTTTGTTTGGTTGTCTTTTTCTTAATGATTTGTATAGTGTCTCTTTATAATCTGGATTTATATGTATATCCTTTGTCAGTAATACATATTGTGACATACTCTCCTCATTCCTGGGTTGCATCTTCATTCCCATGATGCATTACTTTGCAGAACAATAGTTCTTTTATTAGTGTCCAATTTATATACTTTTTTTTTAAGGCCAGAATTTTGTGAGTTATTTAAGAAACATTTGCCTATTTTAAGGCCATAAATTTGGTTTTCTCTAAATGTTTTATTGTCCTAATTTCTACACTTAGATGTAAATTTTCACTGAAAGACTTTTTCTAAGGCCAACTTCCTTCATTTATTTAATACCTCTAGTTTAAATACACATTCATATATACACACATTCATTTACTTCTTAACAAAAGTTTCACAGTGAATACACACTTAATCCCTTCTTTAATAAAAGAGACTTCTTCCTTTGGCATAGTTATGCTTATAAGAATTGTGCAGTTTGCATGAGTCTTGTATAGAAAAGAAAAATAAGCATATCCCACCTCAGATCACTTTTAAGAAGCATCACTAAAATTATCAGCTCACTAATATCTTACTATTAAACAGCCCATAACATGAAAGCAACATTGCCTTAATCTTTTAAATATTTTAATTGAATTTAATTTAAAATTAGTTAAAACCATTTGTTTTAACTAAGTTAAGACATTCTGACATGCAGACAGGTTTATTAAATTTTAACAAAAGGTAATGTTTGCAGTACATTAAATCAGCAAATGTTTCCCTATTACAAAGCAAAAGCATGTTGATCCTACCGTTAATATCCTAACAAAATTTATAAAGCTTTAAATAACAATATTTACTGCTAATCTAAACACTGGAATGTTAATAACAATTGAAAATAAGGAAGGAGGTGGATTTAGGTTAATATAGAAACAGCTCTTTCATTGAGAGAAATAATTTCTATATTAGTTGTAAACATGTATGTATGTGTATGTATGTATAAATACAAGCACACACAAGAACACACACACTTATAGAGAAACAGGGAAAGTTTCTTGCTATATATAATTTCTAAATAAAAATTTTTAAGATCACCTAATCACACTGTTATCATTACTCCTTCTGGAAAGATAAAGCAATCACCTAGGAACTTATTCAAGATTGCTTATTAGTCTACTTCCAGTGAAAGAGAAATTAAGAACTAATTTGAGAAACATAATTCTCCATTAGTGTCATTAGCTATCATTTATTTCCTTTGTTTTTTATGTCAAGAAAAATGTCAAGTGGCCCTTCTTAAATGGTAAAATAGAAATTCTAAACAGTGACCATCAGAAATTGTGCATACAAATATAGAATAAAGATCTACAACCATACTTAAGAAATTTGTTTAAATTATAGAACTTACGTGAACTATAGAACTAACTACAATATAGGACCTAAGTGACGTAAAAATAATTTAATAAATGGAGAAACATTTATGAATGGTAAAAGTTAATGTTTTAAAGTTATACATCACCCTTCCTCCTTGCTCTCTGTCATTCAATACAATTCTAATTAAAATTGCACTTGTTTATTTTTTGTTGTTTTTTTTTCAAAAAAGAAAAAGAAAGAAAAAAATAAATTGTGCATAACTCTTATCAGGGGTCTTGTTTCTACATTTTCTTTTAGAACAACAAAGAAAAATACAGAGAGGATGAAAGATGGATAACAATAGAGAGAGTGAATAAGATAAATTATGATATATCTTTGCACAAAGTAAAGTATACCTATCTTTATTTTATTTTTAATATATTTTTATTTATTTATTTTTATTTTTGACAGAGAGAGAGAGATACAGAGACAGAGACAGAGAGAGAACGGAACTGGAGGAGCTCCCAGTTCAGCATATGGTTCCGCATGGGCCGGAGCCGGGATTCGATTCCCGGTCCCCGGCGCTGCAAAGTGAGCACTTAACCCACTGAGCCATCCCGGCTTCCCCATAATTTGAAATGATAGAATTTTTTTTTTTTTTTGAACTGAACTGGGGGCCTCACCACATTCAAGAAGCATGCCCCAGGTCAGCATGTGAGTCTGCCTGGGCCCGAGCCGGGATTCGATCGTTGGTCCTCAGGGCTTCAAAGCGAGCGCTTAACCCGCTGAGCCATCCCGGCTGTCTATCTTTCATTTTTAAAGGTGTAGTTTGACAACTAATTAAGTGCATAGGAGAGCAAAAAATAAAGATATTGCTCTCTTTTTAGAAATAAGTATGTTTTTTCATATATTCCTCCAACTATAGAATTCCTTGTTAATTTTAATTGCCACATTCCAAAGAATTTTGTTGCTTTATAAATATTATACTTTTCAACTTTCCTGATATCCTATAAAAAATAAAATGGTATGTTATATTTTAAAAAGCCTTCCATAAACAATTATTAATATGGTATTATCATTTTTTTGTACTCCAGTATTTTCAGCAGTCTAAAAATAATAAAGAAATATTGAGTGGGATCACAGAAGGTAGAATGGTAATTCCTTTTAATCCAATATTTTGAAATTTTCATGATTAAGAAAACCAATCTTAAAAGTAATTAAATAACCTCCCCAAGGTAGTAATAGCGGTACCAAATGCCACAATCATCTACATATCAGATCAACTTGTGACTGTGGCATCCTCTGAAGAACCTAAAACATTAGACATTTAATTTAAGTTACGACTGAGTTACCCCCAATCATGACTAGCGTAGTATCTGATATTGACAGGCACTTAGTATATATGAGGGCTGTCTGGGAAAAAATCCAGCCATAAATGCCTCTATTCTTTATAGTACATAGCTGGATACTTTCTGGACAGCCATCATATTTACATTAATAATTTCATTGGTGACATTAATGAATATGAATAGATGTTTTTAAAGTGCTTGAGCAACTCTATCAGGATTGGAGCTTGCCTTTTATAGGATCAGAAATTTAATTTCTAAAGCCTTATTTAAGGAAAAAGTATACATGCTCACAATTACTAATGTAAAAGTGGAACAAATGCTGTGATTATTTTCAAAGAGAAAATTAAATCATGAGACATAAAAAATTTTTGAAGGTGTATGTTAACTTTCTACTGCTGCTACAAAAAATTATCGCAAATGTTGTGGTTGAAGACAATGCAAATTAATTTTCTTACACTTCCAGAGGCCAGAAGGCCAAAGTCAATTTTATGCCAAAGTCAAGTGTCATCAAGGTCTTGATACCCTCTGAGAGTTCTAGAGAAAAATCTGTTACTCTCCCTTTTTCAGCTTTTTAAATTGCATTCTTGTATTCTTTGATTATGGTTTCTTTCTTTTTTCTCAAAGCCACAGTAACTAGTTTGAGTCATTACATTTTCCTCTTTCTATGTGAAATCTTATTCGGCCTCTCTCTTCTAAGGACATTCATGATTGCTTTTAAGTTCCCCTGGATAATACAAAAGATTCTTAACTTATTCACATCCGCAGTCTCTTTTGACATATAAAATAATATTCACAGATTCTAGTGATTTTGAGCCCAGATATCATTGAGGGCCACTTTTCAGTCTACCAAAAGGAGACAAAGTCACTCACAAAGTATTAGTAAATACCACAATATTTGCATTAATTAACATCTTTTTTTTTAAATATATTTTTATTTATTTATTTTTATTTTTGACAGAGATAGAGAGAGCGATACAGAGACAGAGAGAGAACTGAACTGGGGGCACTCCCCAGCTCAGCATATGGTTCCACACAGGCCGGGGCCAGGATTCGATCCCTGGTCCCCGGCGCTGCAAAGTGAGCGCTTAACCCACTGAGCCATCCCGGCTTCCCCTAACATCTTTTTACACTACTAAAATACACTATCCTGAAGTTTTTGAAAGCATGCTTTTGACTGATTCTTTATATAACAACATTTTACACTAATTTTCTTTAGAAAATAAAAAGTTGTCTCAAATTTTCTTCTAGTACAGATAATCAAAATAGATGTCTTCATTATTGTTATCAACAGTTGGGATTCCTAAAATATGTGACACCTCACACAGATATATGTACTATTTTTAAGTACAGATTTGGGTTGCTGCCTTATAAATATTTCTGATGTTCTATCAAAGATCATCTGGAACATTTATACCTATACACCATGCATGAGGAAACTCCCATTTGACTAAATATTAATAAGAAACAAATTTTACACAATGTAGGAAAGTATTTTGCACTGTCAACTTTATGGGTCTCTTCAGTTCTACCACTCCCATACTTCCTGTGCCAGGCACTACAGGGCATATTCATATCACAATACCCTCTAGTGTTTTGTGACATAATGCAATGCTGTACAGCCAACACTATGGGCAGCAATAAAAGAATTTCTATAACTCATTGGGCCATTAACAATAACTTAGCTCTCTCTCTCTCTCTCTCTCTCTCCATATGTGTGTTTGTGTGTATGTATGTGTGTGTATGTATGTGTATGTGTATGTGTATGTATGTGTATGTGTGTGTATATCTATACATAAATATATGTGTGTATATATATGTGTGCATATGTATGTATGTATATGTATGTGTGTGTGTATATATATATATATATATATATATATATATATATAAAAAAATGAACCACATAATTATAGCCTTTAAAATTCAAACTAAATAAATTCCAAAATCAACTTCTCCTTAGCTGGAACAAAAAAATTCTCATGGCACCATCAGTACCCCTATGACACAGGGGACTTGAAAAATAAGGGGGAAGTCAGAGTGAAAAGAAACAGTGGTTCTAAATGGTTATGGTTAAGATACCTTATTTCAACAAAAATTTACAAGAACATATGGCCTTGTGAACCAATTGCTAGAGCTCATTCCAGGATGAGGCTAAGAAATGAGAAGCCCTGAAGCTCAAGCTGTTTGGTGTTATAGGAATTCTGCTCCATTACCTTGTAGGAATTTCTTTCCACATGCTACTAACAACTCAGTTGATAATAAATAGAACTTAAGTAACACATCAAAAAAACACTCTTAAATGGCTTTTTTGATGTCCTCAAAATTTTCTACCAAATCTGTGAACATCTGCAATCTTACTCATCATTAGCACATGTGTGAACTCTGCTGATTTCAACTGCTATCTATCTTTTGATTATTTTATGATCCTTTCAAGAGCAATTAGTTAGCCTCATTAATTTAAAATAACTTGGAAGAACATCTCCTTGAATTAGTAAGTTTTATGAACTATAGTCTTTTCTAAAGAAGTATAAATTTAGTGAATTTAAGTAGGTGCAATAGCAGAAAAAAACGCTTAACAAAATATTTCTGCATAGAGCTTCCATTGGACATATAATACCAAAGAGGTTGGAAATATTTAAAAAGAGCATATTCTTGCTCTGTGTGCATTTCAGGCACAAACAAGTAAATTAAATCAGAGATCATCCTTTTTTGTTGATTAGATTTTTCTGCTGAGATATTTTATATTATTAATAAACTTTCACCAATCTAGACAAAAAAACCTATGAACTTAACCAAACTTTAGTGAGGCTTTTCTCCTCCTGGAATACTCCTAATTTTGCCTCACGCATGTGCTAAAGTGAACACTGGAACACCAAGATATCTCCTTAATAGCCTCTTCTGAGGATCTGCTGTCCTCAAAGAAGAGTACTTATTCACCATTTAGTAACTCAGTAACATCACCTGTTTACTCAACTCCATTCATACCCAGTTCTGCAGCTATATTTACTCCTTAAATCTTGTAGTTGGAGTATTCTCTTGTTGCAATGGTTTTAAAAGATGTCTCTTCTTATTTGCTTGCCTGTATTTGATTTTTATTTGACAGATTGTTAAGTTGTTTATTAACTTTCTAAAACCAAGGTTATCTCTAGTCCATTAAATCCCAAATTAAACATTGGCCATTTTCAAATTAATAAAATATTATTTTATTTATATTTTGAAACTTATACACATTTAGTTAATTAAGGTACAATCAACATAACATAAAATTTACTGTTTTTACTACTTTAGAATGTACAATTCATTGATTTATAGAACATTCACAATATTGTGCAACTGCCAACACTATCTAATTCCAGAACATTTCCATCATCCTGGAGCAGAATCCATACTTATTACATAGTCATTTCATTCTCCTTCTCCTTCCAGCACCTGGAACCATTAATCTGATTTCTGTCTATATGGATTTGCCTATTCTAAATGTTTTACATAAATGATATTATATAATATATAACCTTTTGTATATTACTTCTTTCACTTAGTATAATGTTTTCAAGATTCACTCATGTCATAGCATGTATCAGTATTTCAGTCTTTTTCATGCCCAAATATATTCCATTTATAGATATGTCACACATTATTCATTCATTTATTAGTTGGTGAAGATTTGGTTGGTTTCAACATTTAAGCTATTGCCAATAGTACTGATAAGAACATTAATGTTCAATTTTTAATTCTTGTGAATTTAAGCAAGAGAGTGAAAAGTGCTGGCTCACATGTTAACTCTACATTTAACATTTTAAAGAACCACACTCATCCATAGTTACTGAACCACCCTTTATTATTCCTACCACCAAAAAATTTCTTCATATCTTTACCAACACATGCTTTGTTTTCAGTTTTTCGTTTGTTTGTTTGTTTGTTTGTTTTTAAACTTACTATAGCCATCCTAGTGGGTATGAAACAGAATCTTGGCATGGTTTTGATTTGCATTTCTCTTATGAGCAAGGATGCTGAACATGTTTTTGCACTTAATGGGCACTTGTGTATCTTCTTTAGAAAAATGTCTAAGTAATTTGCCCATTAGGAGGCAAAATAGTTTTGTTTTTTTGTTTTTTAGCAGATGAATAAAATATGAATTGTGAAGATTTCCAAAAGAATAAGAACCTCACTTTTATTGTTTTCTCCTTCTCTTTTGAATTTGCAATATGGGAAGCTAAAGTGTTAGCAGTGTATTCGTGCAACCCTACATGTGCACCTTGTTCATTTTTCTCTCTATTAAATATTTCAAGTTTCATTTGCCTAGATAAAACAATACAAGATAGTTGAGCATTAATTTCCAGTTCAATCTTTCAAATACTTGTAAAGTAAAAAATAGTTTCATGATAACATTTTGTTAGGTGAACTAAATATTATACAATTTAGTGTTAATGTATTGAAAATTTCTCAGTTCACTTCATTCCTAACGAAATAGTTTGAGCAATTTTTTGACACAATGGATTTGTAAAGCTTTTAACACTGTTATCGAACGTATTGATAAAATTTGACTGATTTTTGTGACAGTAAAGTTCAAAATTGACCATTTATATGGAAACATGAGTATTTAAGTATGTGCAATATATATCAAAATAAAGATTTAATCAATTTGATATATGTTTTATAATTTCCAGTTGGATGCACATGTCTTAATTTTATACATATTCAGATAAAATTAAGAATAATTGCTTGATTAATATTGGTAATAAATATCCATTATGAACAAATTTAAAGTTTAAAACTTCACTGTTATCCAGACATAATTGTAACATGAAATAAAAATGAGGGAATAGACTTAGAAACAAATTTAAATTTTATTCAGAATAAGAATTTTATTTTTAAATGGTTTATTGGTATTATATTGCATCAATATTAGAGCATTTGAATGGTAATGAAGTCTTCATCAAGACATTGCAACAAATACTGGCTTCTAAGAGGAATTATTTTCAATGTTACATAAAAGTTCTAATAATATCAGAACTACAAATAATTTGTGCAAAATTTAGGTTCGTTAATCCAGTATAGATTAATGTTACTAAAGTTATCTGTTTGAAGTTCAAAGTACAGGAACTGAAATGACATAGTTAGTTTCATTCTACACTGGTGGATGTGGGGCCATGCAGGATAGGAACTGAATTGGGGCCTCCTGTATCAGAGACTAGAACCGTCACCACCATCCCAGCAGTTACCAGTTGTGCCCCAGTTCTGCATGTGGGTTTGCAGGGGCCAAGGATAGGACTCGATCCCCAGACCTTGAGGTTACAAGGCAAGCACTCAACATATTGAGCTACCCAGCATCCCTTATGAATTATTTTCTGACTTTTAATATTATTAAACAAATTGACTTTATACCCTCTGAATACAAGTATGATATGTTTTACTTTCAAGAACTAATTTTATCATACAGGAAACGTAGACTAAAGCACTGTTAATAAATTTGAAAAGCACTATCCTAGGCACATATTTTACAAGGCAACATTGGGCAGTAATGACCTCTTTGATGTAAAGAAAATATTATGAATCACTAACATTTTAAGAACAGATCTTGATTTTATTAAGTCACATTAAAGTATTACTGCTTTCTCTAACTTAATTTTTGAAAATGGTTGATTTCTGTTCTTGAGTTTAGTATCTACAAAAGCATCAAAACCATCTATCACTACAGCATCAGTCTGTTACATTAAGTATACTGAAATAATTTAATATAGTTTTTCTATGAAACTATGGCTACTGAAAGAAAGTCTTATAAAGCTACCAATTTAGGGTAGTAGCAGAAGGCAACCAGATTAAACACAGAAGAATGCTTAAAAATAAAAGGCATTAAAAATAGTTCTGATGCCTATTTATATACATACAAATTCACAAGCAAATTTTAAATTTGCAAATTGTTTTGAAGTCTAGAACTCCTTCAAGAGCAAATTAACACTGTTAAAAATTAAGGTAAGAAAAGAATA
Organism: Craseonycteris thonglongyai; assembly: GCA_004027555.1. NCBI lineage: Eukaryota > Metazoa > Chordata > Mammalia > Chiroptera > Craseonycteridae > Craseonycteris > Craseonycteris thonglongyai. The sequence goes on along the minus strand of PVKE010045459.1, from coordinate 322 downwards.
TCCAAGAATAGAAATGATAGAAAACCCAAAAGAAATATCAACATATGCTTCTAGGATGTTTGCTTTTCATTTTAAATATATTCATAATTTTTGTTCCTGACTGTCTTTGGTAGTTTTAAAGACTTTACATAATATAAAAATAATATATATTTGTAGTATTTTTCTTTTATTGCCATTACTTCAAGTATTAATTTCTATCTCCTGTTTCTAAGATAACTACATAATATCCTAAATACTTAACAATAGTTTAAGTCTGAGTCTAGTTCTCATTTTACTTAAATCATTTTAATAGTCTTACTTTAATTAAGAAATGCTTTTTTTT